>JAIPMN010000332.1:0-19137 GCA_020650975.1 Apostichopus californicus
CCCCTCTCCCCCTCTCCCCCTCTCCCCCTTCTCCCCCTCTTCCCCCTCTGTCCCTCTCCCCCTCTTGCCCCTCTTTCCCCTCTTCTCCCTCTTTCCCCTTCTCCCCCCTCTTCCCCCTCTTTCCCATCCCCCCTCTTCACATTGTGTTCTTACAACAGGAGCGGGAGGGATGGGACAGGAAGATTGAAGGAATGCCAATAGCTTTAAATACTGTAGGTCCACTCATGTGATATTGCTCTTAAAGTGAAAGTGAAAGTTCTCTATTGTTTTACATTGTGCACATGTATAATGAGTGTGAAGAAAAACCACAAAGTGCAACAGTGAGGTACAGTAACTTACCCAGCTTTTACTTCATGCTTCTCTTTGACCTGTTTCCACAAGTTCATTCCAAATTGTCCACCAAATCTATAAAAATAGGTCATGTCCAGCTTCAAATTGATATTATGTATAGGATTTGTATAAATCCAGGCTTCATATCTAACTAATTGCTAAACACTTATTGTGTTCTTCTATTAAATGTAACAAATTAATCAAACACTAGATATATTTTGTCAATCTTGTAATTCTATCAAACCTGCATGTTGTAGCCGTCATATACCTCATTTTAGACAAAAGTAAGTCAATCCTTGTCTTGGTGTCATTTCAGGTGTTTTTTTTTTACCCCATGCCTGATAATTTTGTCCTTAGGTGTGATCTAGCCTTAGCTTTAGCTTTCTAAACATTTTGGTTTGGATTTAACTTGAGCTCTAATCAATCAATCAGACGGAATGCAGACGACCTTTTCAACAATGAATTCAAGCAACCATTCAGGGTTCTAATCCATCTAGATTTGGGAAAATAATCTGAAGCAAGTTGTCAAGATACAGATTAAATATATACCAAGACAGAGTAAAGTCTCTTGGAGGTGTCATGGAACAAATAAAGCTACCCCCTTCGATTGAAATCAATTCCGTTATTTGTGAAATCTGGAGGTCAATTTCCCTGATACCAGTTATTGCTGGTGGGATAATGTCCCCAATAGGTTTATTTTCACAAAAATGTGTTGAATTTAAACCACTTTCACTTTGAAATTCATAAAATATCTATTATTTTTTTTTGAATTTTTTTTGAATGTGCTATTCCACCACCTCTTTCTAAACTTCTAGGTAAAGCCACAACATATTTCATGCTCACATTCCATGGAGCTGAATTGTGGTCATATCTATCAGCTAGCAGGTGCACCTGGTACTTGCTTTGTCAGTGAGTGGTATGTTGTGCTTGAATAGTTGGTGTGAAATCACATGATTATGCCACTGGTTGTGGTCCTGGTGTGCAGCGAACAGGTAGTTGGAGATTGGTGGCCATGATAACTTTTAGATATTCAGATTTCACACTGGAGAGACATGAGTGCAATATGCAAACATGTTAATTTTGTATACCATTGGGCACTTCAAGTGATGGAGGGGGGATGGGAAGGGGAGGGAGATAGAAAAGGTCTTTTGAAGGCTTCATCCTCAACTTGAGGAATTCTATACCATATTAACTTTTGAGGATTTTAAACTTGCTATTGTTTTTAAGAATGGTCATGCAAAGTTACACCTGTAGATCAGGTCTGAGATCTATAGGTATGATAGAAGCAGAGTAAATATATAAACAAATGAAATATTTGGTGGTGGAGGGGTTAGGTCTTTATTGCAAACTTTTCTCTATGCCCACTATCTCAATACCCACCATCACTCCCTCTCTCACCGTCCCTTCCTCCCTCTTATCCATCCCCTCGTTATTCTCCCTTCCCTCTTATCCATCTCTCGTTATTCTATCTTTCCTCTTCCTTGGGTGTTTCATCTCTCATTATTCTCCCTTCCCTTACTACTGTGTTACATCTCTTCAGATCTTCATCAGACATAATTAAATAGCCTCATTAAGTAACCTTCATGTGACCTCTCTACTTAGTACTTACAGTGTGACTAATAAATGGAAACTTCATGCTAGAATGCTTAAACCATATGAATTAAGCCGTTATGATATATTACTGGTTAAACAACAGATGCTGTGTTAATGATTGGATCATTTCAACATCCCTTTGTTCATTGATTCATGAGAACTCACATCCGTTGGTCTGATGACACACCCTTTATGAAACCACAAAATGTGCTGAATTAGTTAAATGGTTTTCCCTAATGTTTCCACTCTCTATTCCCGATAGACCATCACACTCATCACGTTTAAACTGTAATATAAGTATAGTTTAGTATATAGCTGCTATTAGACAAAAGAAATTAATTCTGGATAGTTGAAGATACTGTTACACTCCACTGTGTGCTGCTCAAACCTTACGCATAAATTTGACGGTGAGTGGACAGGGGAAAGGGACAATTTGCATAAGAGAATGGCTTTGTTCTTGACTCATTTGATTAATCTGATCCAATTGTCTCGTTGACTAGAGGCTACCTTAGAATCTTGATGTAAATGTGAGGAACACGTCAATCGAATCAAGAGTTGAAGGGGAAAGGTTCTCTCCGATTATTAAATGGTTAGTCGATCTCATCACAACTAGACTCAATCATATAAATTGTTTTGAGATGGTTTCTGGAATTACTACTCGGCATTCTGCATTTTATTTTCTTCCTCTTTGTCCTTGAGCTGTGTAAGGATCAGAGGGAATCATGAATTAGTCGTAAACGGCATTCGATCCTCTGGTGGAGGGATGCTATATATTCTCTCTGGGTCAAGGGTTATCAAGAACAGTTGAAGTATGGGGGAGGTTTGACTTTGTATATATGTCTGAGTGTATTACTTTTAAGAATCTCTTTTCTGGCCTGTCATATCCATTTCATGACTGGTTATTTTATATTTCTTCTTCATCTCCTTTCTGTGGTAAAGAATATATCGTAATTAGAGGATTCATCCAGGTTGCTTCTATCCTCTTCTAGTTTATTTATCATTCATGAGCATTTCTCAGATGTTTAAAATTACCAAAATATTGCATTTTTAACCAATAAAAGTCAACTAGAAAAGTCATTGAGTTTCTGCTTATCTTGATTTAACATTCCTTTATTGCAGAGTGTTAAGCATGTGTTTTATTTACTCTCAGCTTGGTTTTCATTCAGCCAGATTGGACAATTTTCTAATTCTAATGCTCGTCTATACTGTCCTCCCATATCATGCTTTAAAGCACTTGTATTGACAGTATGAACAGTTCCTCACCTTTATATGACAGAAAAATGACATTCATACTGCTCATACTGACAATATGAGTGCTTTGAAGTGGGACTAGAAAGTACAGTAGAGAAAAAATTGTCCCAACTGGGTGTTTTCAAGTGACAACGAAAAACTCAAGTTATGTAAACGTTTTTATTGACAGCATTGTCTGCAGCAAATCTCTAACCTTGCAGAATGAAATCAAAGATTTGTTTGGTTAATAATGGCAAGGATTAGTGTCCTCTTAGCCTTTGTCACTCAATGCCAAACTGGTTCAGTCTGGCACAAAAATCAACAAAATAAAACTGCGCTTTATTTCCATAATTCATTCAGCAAGGGTAAACAGCAAAGTTGTTTTAAGTATTTGTAGTTTTTTTACCAGCAAGCCTCGTTGACATATACTATGTCCCCTATACAGGATTGACAGTCTGATCCATGTCATCGATATCACATGACTATAATAGTGTCGTTTAAATTTACTTAACAGATATTATCACGTGGTTATGCCAACGGTCACCATGGATACATGAACAATGGAGGAATCTGCAGCCCCATTCCTACAGGAGATGCCCACGACCAGTTCTCTCCCATCCCGTTTCTCCCTCCTCCCTATGCACCGCCTCAGTACAATGAGATATCCAACGACCCTGTGATTATGCAATCTGAAGAATATCCCGAAGAGAATGCTGCCCCCCATATCATCATTGATCCTGGAGAACTGCCACCGCCATACTCAACGCTAGATTACAATCATGTTTCAAGAAATGGAAGACGCTCATCTCGTTCATCTCGTGGAAATCGAAGCAGTCGAGTATTGGAGGTTGGTAGTCGCTCTTTCTTGCCTTCATTAATTAATCTTGATTTATTGCTATTTGTGTTACCTAGGAGAGTTAGAAGATGTCTTGTGTAGTTGAAGTATTTCAGCATCAGCTTATTTCTCGAAGTGTATTTATAGCCGGCATAATTGGTAGTATCTATCATTAAAAAAAAAGCTGGTTCTCATTTGTGTAGAAGTTTCGACTACAATTGTCCGTCACATGTACCTTGATATGTCTGTCTACAAAATGTTCATCAGGTCTTGCAAACTATTAAATCCATGCAATCTAGAGCCTAAGTTTTCTATCTAATTACATTATTCCCCTCTGGTTGACACCATTCCCTCACCCCCTCCCCCACCCAGTGCTCAGACACTGCACATACTAATTTTCTCTAGACTACAATTTGATCTGATGTTTTCTAATCTTTTGGTGGGGTTTCTCAATGTCTGAAGAGAGACTTACTCTACGGTTGGTTCTCTGTGTTGATGGCAGTGCTGGTGGATTTCTTCCCACACTCAGTCACTATTCATCTGGTGTCAATTTTGACTGATGGTGACATTCCTCAAGATATGAAACACATTTGGGGGGGAGCTCCATGGGGTCACAATAGGGTCAAGATACAGTCTTAAAGCAAGGAATGGTTTGGTTGTCATAGTGTTTCTGTTAGATTTATCTATTTTGTTATTTGCCACTTTTTTCAAGACAAAGAAGAAAAGAAAAAGAAGTAGAATGAGAATTTCTTTAACATTTCGCTCTGAAGCTGTTGCGGTTGAAGTCATGTTCATTCTGTTTCTGTATAAGGGATTGTTACTGAGCCAATCAGAAATAGGCATTATGCTTATAATTCTTGAGATACTAAGTCAAAGATAATAGTGAAGCTGACCATTCTAGCATATTCTAGCAGACATGCATCAAAATGGGTGATTTATTAAACATTAATGAATCAAACACCAAGAAGTTTTTTCATGATGTCAGTAGTCCGATGAATTTAACTGTGTTTTCTCTTGATTTTTGCCTCTCTTCATTGGATTCATACTCATTCATATTCATTGGAATAACTAATGACATTAAAGAATTCATAGTTCACACTTCACCTAATTTCAGTCAAATATCTGCTCCTTTTCAAGATAGTAGTACTGTGAATAATTTACTTCTTCATACTTTTTGACAAATCATATTTTTCCCCCATATTTTGGGTAATATTGCCTACTAAGGGACCAGGTAGGGGATGTTTTTGTGGTATTCAACACAGTGGGGTCTCTGACCACCAGAATCCCTGGGATTTCTTTAAGTAACAATACAGATTAACTGCCAGTGATATGTTCTCCTATGAGAAATATCTCAAATTGAACAGTTATGTCTTGGACCAACAATAACCAAACTGTTTCTGCTGTCAATTATGAGAAATAGGTTCTAAGGGGGTCATACTGCTTGCACTTCAGTCAGTGAACGGAAAACTTTGTCAGATGAAAAGGAAAGAAATAGATTAAAATTGTTCTTATGTTTCAAGGTCTTTGGCAAAATTAAGAAGTTGAAATAAACTAAGAGAAAACAATAATAGAAAGTGAAGAAAAGTTCTCTTCTGTTATCACAACTAGTGAAAATCTGCTCAGAATGAAAGTGAGATTTACATTCATTGTTTATATTCCTTCATAATAAATTCATATTTGTTGGATAAAGATACTCAATGAACACAAATTGAAGTTATAACCAACATCTAAAATAAATCCGGCCGATTTTCTTCAGATCCGGCATGAACCGGAACTGGATAATTTGATCATTATCTTGCTAGATAGTCTGGCGGGAATGGATATATCCGGTACATCCCTAGGCAAAATCTAATCGTATTGGAGAGTTGGTAAAGCTCTAGATAAATGTCTTTGCTCCAATGATTGGGTTTTCTTGCCATGTAGGTAGCTTCATGCTCATGACTATAGATTTCTACAGTAGGGTACAGTACTGTATTACTGTAGAGGGAGGGGGCTTTGAATATAGTCTATCATAATGAGTCAACAAAGTTTGTGTACCAATACAGTAATTATCTCATCTTTACATAAACAAAGCGATTTGGCTTTGTTTTGTATAGTTGTTATATGATGCCAGATAAATTAGCCTTTTAGATTGTACACACTGTATGATCATTCTAGCCTATGACCTAGTCAACTGTTTATAATCACCATATTCGTTATACTCTAAATTTTAGTCACATGACCTACACTTTGTTGATATCTCCAAGTAATTCTACATCGATATCAAACGATTACCTCGTGTGTTTATGATTGTGGCTCTGTTAACCTTGGTCACAACTAACTGTCCCAACTATTAACGGTGTAAAACATTGACTCCATTGGACTGCTGTGAGATTCTGCACATGTATGCAGCCCTAGTCCTGATTGTTGGTTCTCCATCTAGACATAGTTAGATATTTTGATGTGGCATATATATTGCTTTAAGGTAGACTTCGCAACTCCATGGTGATAAAGAGGCAAATTCGCTCTCTGCTGCTGGTACTGCTGGGTTGGTCTGTTGCTTTTCATTGTGCAATGTTTGTTTCGGTTTTGTACTGGATGTATCCTGGGGGCAATAGAGGAGGGAGTTGAAGGAAGTCACCCACCTGAGCAGCAAAATAGGGACTGGCTAGTCGACTGAGGTAAATACAGCTAGATGAGAGCTGGTAAAACACAGACTGGCGTTGAGCTAACTAATGTTTTCATACCGGTTGACAACCTGTTAATACCTGGATGAAAATGCGTAGGTAGAAGATTATCTTTCTGTTTTATTAGAAATCAATCAATGCTGGAGATTCCCAGTAAGGCTTTGTGTATTTATACTTCCTTTCAATGTGACATAACTAGCTCCTTAAAATTTCTATTTTGGGAATGCTTTTTTTCCCTGTGTATTTCAAAGCCAGCGATACAGAGTGCCTGCTACAATGCCTTCATGATTTCATGTAGCAGATTTGTTTGTTTAGTGCAGGCAACATAGGATACTGTTGTTACATTGGGGATCAAGGGAAGGGGGGGGGGTGGGGAGGGCTGTTGGTGAGGCAACTGAGAACTGGTTCTGATTGACAAGAAAAAGGATCTAAATCTTTGAGCTGTATTTTCTGATAATTTTCCACAAGTTGCGTTAATTATCATTCTCAATGGTAAACGGAAGGAGAATGTACTTCCTCAAAACAGAATGGTTGTTTAGTTAACAGTGTGATTATAGGAATTGTGCCACAAGGCAAACGTCAAGGTTTACCAATGATAAATGACACAATACATTAAACCTGTGATACAAAGTAAAACTAAAGCAGTTTTTGAGTGTTTTTGGCAAATATTTCAAAACTGCCAGATATCACTAAGACTAAGATTGTGACTGATTGTACTACATCCTTCTAGGTAATTTGTCTTTCCCAAGGTCAAGGTGAAATATGCGAGTAATGAATGAGTGTGATTCCAACCTCAGCTTTTAGTGGTCTGAAAATTTGTTCACACTATTATCATATATACGTTTAAACGCAAATAGAAAAATAACTTTTTTGTACATTTACTATTTGTGATCTATTTGAAGTAAAATTTAGACTAATCAAGGTAATGACTTATATAAGTAAGATATGATAGGGATTTTAGTATTGAAACCTTTATGAATGGAAATAACTGCTTCTGTGTATAAATGCATCACACAATTTGGTTTGGATTATAAATACGTAAGCCGTTACTTGAATTCTTAGTTTTAATTTCCTTGGATATCCTATTGGGAGAGTAATAAAATCTCTGCTCTGTGTAGAGTAGTACTTACACATGTTGTGGAAGCAAAAGTCAACTAAGTGTGAGTGATAGAGAGGTTCAGACTAATTTATCTCCTGCCTCTTACATTTTATTCTATTCCTGTTAGTTATCCATAAAATCATTTAACTTGACCCCTAGCAAAACACGAACACGAAGCACTTGCTAAGTTTGGCTAGGCTTAGTTGTCATTATAGCTGGCTAATGGTAGGATATTATTTTTACAGAAATAAGAAAAAGTTTTCATTTTGGTTCTGGTAAGCACAAGGGGTAATAAAAATTCTTAGCTAGGAGACGCTGATGTCTTTTTTATATGAAATGAGTTTTATTCATTGCACGATGTCATCTTTTAACATTTCTGCTAAGAAATTTGTAACACCTTTTGATGGCAGTTTAGACTTGCAGCCCACTGTATTGATTGTAGTTGGTCAAACAGAAACGAATCATACAACAGAAGTAATGGGAAGGATAGGCTTGTGTTTTTCCCAAATATATTGCTAGCACACAGTTTCATGCATATCATCTTGGTAGGGACTATGATCTTTCCTTTAAAACATTAGAGGTTAGGCCTAGTGTATATATGCATACGGTACATTGCGCAATATTTTTTTATTAATTTACTAATGAGCATCTGCAATGAGAGTTAGTAGTGGTTACTGTTTGTGAGTCATACAAAGGATAATAACTTACGATAGCCAATTATAATTTTAATATGTTATGTATTTTTGCATGACTGAAACGACAATTTGACCTTCTTTCTGGATGCGTAAAAATATCGGTATTGGATCAATATCGGGATTTAAATAAAAAATGCACTAATATTGGCTATATCGGCGCAACACTAGCCCCATTGATCCAGTGTGAAGTAAAAATAAATGGTGTGTCAGTTCACAACTTTCTTTGTGAAATTTTAAAATATAGGAAAGTATGGATGTTGAAGATATGATATCATCAAGATATGAATAACTATACAGGTGGCAGATGCAGTGAATCATAATTAATGTGAACAGGTTTACCAGATGACAAGTTACTGGTGACATACCATTGTTATGATACATACACAAGAGATCACCATGAACAGCTGTTCACTACAAGATGGACGCCATCATGAAGGCACAGTTTTAATTTTGTTTTTATTGATAAATGAAACAGCTACTCTAACTCATTCACCATTGGTCCCAGTGCATTGAAAGGCCATTTAGAAAGCTGGCATCAAACTATCGATTAGATGACTCATTAGGTTCACGCCTGCTGTCTGGGAGACCAAGCAAATCTTTACCAGCAGTACAGCAGTGCAAATAGGATTAGCTGCTTTCAACTGTCTCACCAAAGACCTTTGCACAATGGCTTGTTAAGAAGGAACTGTTATTTGCAGTTACTCAAAAGAATCTTTAACATGGGAGAAGGGTTTAGGATTTGATTAAAAGTCCTTTCTCAATTAATAGGTAATATTTAGCCACCAAGGGAGAAAGAGGGAGAGAAAGCAGTTTGTAGATTTAATTATTCAGAAAATTTGAAATATTTTATCTGTGAGGATGTTAACAAAATATTAAAAAAATAATTGTATTGCCAAAGAAAAGATATATGACTTTGGGTGAGACCATATTTTGAGGGGGTGGTTGTTGTGTGGTTAGCATCCATCAACTTGTTAACAATCTGAAAGGTGATTGTAGGAAGTTAGTTTGTTCTGCTGGAGGTGAGATTATCAATGCATTTAACAGGTTTAATTTAGTCACTGGGTCTTTGGCCTCAGAGGTGAATGATATTCGACATTCCACGGATTCTTTACATCAAAAGATAATTCTGAGAATTAGGAAATTGCTTCATATGTTCAAAGTCTAAAGTGATCAGTGACTGAATATAGATCTCAAGTCTGGAGAGAATGTAGACATTTGGTTTTTACTACTGTTACATACCACACATGCTTGGACAGGCTGTGCTTAAAGAATACATGTAAGTTATTTTATTTCATTAACAGTATATTTAAATTAAATTAAGAAAGAACAAGAAAACCCTATAGCATTAATAAGAAGGAAAACTTGCTTAGAAAATTTGAAATTGTATTTGGTATTTGACTGTTATAATCCATAAATAGATAGTGAGAAGTATCAGTTATTCTGAGGTGAACATCGATTTAGTCCAGGGAGAATTGAAGAAGTGGATGGGGGGTATGGGTAGATGATGTTAAGAGGTGAAGGGTAGAAATGGCATCTTGCTAGGATTTTAAGGAGTAATTGTTCATTGTGGTACATTTATAAGTGGTACTTGAGGGCCTAAATGAACATTGGCTCCTATTATGAGGTTGGTAGAAAAGGTCCGAAGGAATGCTACTAATACAGATGAGATTTCGGTTTCATCTCACTTAAAACCATCATTGGTATCAAAGAGAAGGCTCCTGGTTTCTTTGAAGCATGGAGTACCTTTGTAAGATTCCTTTTTTTTTTTGTAGGAATTTTCTAAGAAGTATTGTGTGTTCAGTGTTGAAGTGAACAATAGGTTTACTCATGCAGTTAGGGGTTATAGAGAAAAGTGTCAATTGAAGAAGTAACTACTATCAGAGGGTGTATACATCCGAGCTATATTTGTTGGTAAATCTTGTATCTTTATGACATGTCTTCATTTAATGTAAGTCAATAAGAGTTGTGGGGAACAACATCCAGGGTGGTTTCTACATCACTCCTGTTGGTATTCTCAGAACTAAATGACTCTGCAGACTTTATTTAGAGTAATGAGAAGTGTGATTGTCATTTATTGGAAATCAGAGATTTTGGACAGAATGGACCTCCAATGTTAGCACTGTTCTATGTACAATTGGATATTATCTCAGTGATTAATGATACAATATTTAGTCTGTAAGTATTGTAAATGGTAAGAATATGCTTTATAATATTAAGATACTAAAACACTATTATAGCGGAAATCCTAACATAAACTGCATGAATGTGTCTAGAACTTTCTCTGTAAACATGACCTACTCATAGTTTTACAGTCAGTGAATGATGGGGTAGTGGTTATAGGGCAGGTGGAAGGGGGGCATCTGATAGGAAGGATAAATAGAGGAGTGGACAAAATGGAGTTTTATGCATAATAAATGATGATATCCCTAGCATGCAGGATAGTTGTTACACATGTATGTAAGGTAGCAGAACTCCCTTATACGTAGATCAATATATTTAACTAGACTAAAGCTGTCATTCAACATGTTAACATGACATCTCTTACTTGGAAATGTGTGGAAATTCATTTGCTGCGTATACTTGGAATTGAGAAATTTACAAACGCTAATCATTAATCACAGAAAGGATCTACTGACTATGTTTGCAAGTTATATCAATTAATTGAATGAATTCTGTGCCTATCTGCTCTCCAAATAATCCACTCACCAATCATTTGCCCACAAAACAGGGTAGACTTCATGTTTGGAATCGATAAATTCCAATTTTGGAGAGTGTTGAGAAACAAACTGAAAGATTTAAGGTTGGCTGACCTTCCAAGGGGAAACTTCTGAAAACATTCACCAGACAAACAGGCAGAGCATATCCTGTTGTGAAACGAAATCCAATAAATCAGCCTAACCTTTCAATAATGCACCTTTCACCATATTCTACCAGGTTTATTAGGGATGGAATATGAGAGTGCGAACTTGGTATGTCACAAAGCCAATCAGAGGTGGCTGGGGATCAGCTGGGGGTGGGGGAGGGTGGGGGAGGGAGGTAACTATTACACAATCTTACTTAAGAGGACTATTGCTATAATGGTTAAACTTGATATCAATTTTGGGGCAGTATGTTTTAGTACAGAGCTGTTCCACTTCATACAGTGAATAATTTATCTGGTATCGCAAAGGCAAATTGCTATGCGAAATGGGCAAGATTCCATTCAAGTGCAAAGATATATAGCAGTTTTGTACAAAATAAGGTTTGTAGCAGTTTATAAGAGCCTTGAGTTCAGTGCCACAAACTGCTACACAATACTTCAATACTAAATTATTCCCTTGTGCTATGGCCTCTACATTTTATTCTGGCTTCCTTAGTTTGCAAGTTGCGTTAAACTCTTCAGTGTTTTTGTTACTTCTGCAGTATTACCTTCAATTATTTTTAGCTTTCAGGGGAGCAGGTTTTGTTGGTAGATATTTGTTTGAAGTTGAATCTGCTTAGAATTTAAGAATCTGAAATCGATATCTGTTTCATCTGCCAGAAAATGAAGCAGTCACTAAATACTTTCAGACAACTCTTGGATCATTCCTATAATACTGTTTTGTCTATAAAGAAATATATTATTGGAAGCAAACTTTGGCCGTCTCAAAGATTCACAGAAGGGAGAGCTCTGCTACTCGGACCATGTACATAGCAACTTGCTAATCACATTTCAGACCCTTACTGGCATCCTTATAAAATCAGTCAGTCAGTCTATGGAGATGTCAGGTGATCAATGCAGACATCAGGTGATCTTTCTAGACTGATTATTGACAAGTCCAGACATGTCTCCCACATATCTCTCCTTTAATTTCCTGATTGGTTAGCATCTGTGGCAGGTAGGCAAACAATTACCCCAGCTGCGGCTTTCCTCGGCACAAATCCAAACTCGCTGAAATATTAAGCAGAACTCCACAGGATATATTAATCCCTGAAAGTAACCCAATAAGGGACTCCTTTGTGTTTCACACTGGGACCTACGATCATTTCAAAGGCCTGGTTTTTCAATAAACGTTCACATAACCAATATTTTTATAATCCAGGTATGTTAGATCTTGATTGATTTGACCGCAATTTTCCTTTCTTCTTCTGTTCAGGTGAAATCTTATTTTGCTATGTATTTGTTCCGGTATATTGAAAGGAGGTGGTTTCTCTTTGGTATTGGTCTATTTTTGTAATCTGACTTCATTCTTATAATCGACAAATCCACCAGAACTTGAGTCTGCTGAAGAGCTGTGTTTTTTGTGGAGCCTGACCATAATCCTAGTAGTATAGAACAATCTTGGCAGTTTCAAAGTTGATTAATTTGATTATTTTTATAGCATATCTAGCTATACCTTGGTATGAATTGTTTAGAATTGTTCAGAATGGTCACTTCCATTAATTCGATTTTGATTTTAAAGACAGTGTGAACACCACTAAGATTTATCCTTAAAGATGATTGCTGTAGTGCAGAAGTTTGTAGGTGCAGCAAGAGTGTTACATACTCCCCTCCTTTAAAGTAAATCTTTCTTATGTTTCATATCTTTATCAAACGAATTGTTGATTCCAAATTGCTCAGTCGGTGGATCACAGTGATATTATGTTTGGTTTAATATTGGCTATTCTTTCCATGTAAATCTAAGCTATGTAGGACCGTATCTTAGAATCCACACATAGTTGAGCCTTGTCATATAGCCATTAGCACTCAGCCAATACAATATCATAGGATGTGCTCATGTAACTTAGCAAACAGTTGTTGTATACTTCATGTTGATAGATTACATACCTTGAAGGTCCTATATGTACAGTAGTTCTAACTCAGCAAAATTGCCAGCATTATGTGATGTTATAAGAGGTCCATTAGTTAAGATTCTGCAATTCTGTAATTAATGGGGGAAAAAGGCATTACAAATTCCAACATTTGTTGTTTGGTGATGTCATAGTTACTAGACTAGTCTTCCCTGCCATGTGGTATGTCACGTAACTTTGACATCTCGTTAGTGGAATAATACTTTTGTTAGCTGTTATGGAAGAAGCTATTCATCTCAGGCCTAGACCATTGATCATGGTTAGGTGTGGTGTTCCCATAAATATTATAACCATTCTGTGAGGCTTAAATTAACACAAGTTCCTCACATCTACAGTTCTAATGATAAAATATTGCTGGATATCGTGATGATTGGGAAGGTAAAAGTAACATGTGAGTTATTTGGCCTCTAAGCTGGTGAATCGATATTCAATTACAGAATGAGTTGATTGTCTGGCAAATTTGCACTCTCCCTAAAATGGAAAGTTATGTCTTCTTCCAGTCAGGTTTTTGATCTGATTTACTGTTCAATTCAATCTCTTTACCTAAACAGTGTGGAACACAGGAGGGGCAAAACTCACTCATGTGACAGCCTTTGACTTAGGTGAAACATTGGTTAAATTTTTAAGATTATAAAAAAGTATACTGAATTTCAGAGATGTCTTAACAATGTCTATAATTAGAAGTAGTTATGCGATAAACCTCACCATCATCATCATCATCTTCATCATCTTTATCTGTCGTATTATATGAACTTGGCATACACAGAAATTGTAATACACAGACATTGTACATACAGACCCATTGTACACACACTGACATTGTGATACAAACACATTGTACATTAGTGTTTGCACGGGTTATCCGGATACCCGGGTACCCGCCCGACGCGATACTACCCGGTTCCTAATTTATTACTCGAATCCTACGCAAAGTGTGATTTTTAAAAAAAAAAAATTGGCAAACTGACGGTTAGGCAGATTTCCCATTGACGTAGTGTGGTGTTAGGCTACCATTTGGTCGATGATATCAGCAATAACGAAGGTAACCACCCGACGCGATACTACCCGGTTCCTAATTTATTACTCGAATTCTACGCAAAGTGTGATTTTTAAAAAAAAAAAAAAATTGCAAACTGATGGTTAGGCAGATTTCCCATTGACTTAGTGTGGTGCTAGGCTACCATGTGGTCGAAGATAACAGCAATAACGAAAGAATTCCATAGATATCTTATTACTGCGTCAAAATTTCAGCTAATAAACAGATGGCTAGGCTAGATACCCTGTTGACTTAGTGTGGTGTTAGGCTACCATGTGGTCGAAGATAACAGCAATAACGAAAGTATTCCATAGATATCTTATAACTGCGTCACAATTTCAGCTAATAAACAGATGGCTAGGCTAGATACCCCATTGACTTAGTGTGGTGTTAGGCAACCATGTGGTCGAACGTAACAGCAATAATGAAAGTAATCCATGGATATCTAATAACTGCGTCATAATTTCAGAGAATAAACAGATGGTTAGGCTTAGCCGGCTAGATTTCTCATTGACTTAGTGTGGTGTAAGGCAACCATGTGGAAGAAATTATTATTAATTCATTCGTTTATTTCATAGAAGGAAAAGCTGACAAGGAATTTTACGAGATGTTTATGGATTATAGACGGGATAACTAAAAAATAATAATCGCAAGTGGCTTTTTACTAATGCGATCAAATTGCGCGAATCGCGCAATCTCGCGGCTAATGCGAACCTTGGGCCTGTATAATAGATAGCAGTAGTAACAACTGTTTAAGAGCTAAATTGGATATTTATTTGGTCTGATCCAATAGACGTGTAGAGCAAGCATAAGCAGCGGCGGCAGTGCGATGTTAGTAGTAATGTTAATTATATGAAGTTATTAACAAGTTAATGAAAGAAACAAAAGCAAATAGAAATTATTGAAGGTTTTATACCTTATCTTACACCTACTTATTTGAACATGAAAACATTGTCAGTAGAGAATATAATTCATTTATTAAAAAATTTCCGGGTACCCGGATACCCGACGGGTAACGGCTCTCGGGTACCCGGTTCCCGATTTTTGGACCCGTGTAAACACTATTGTACATGGACAGACATTGTATACATACACATTGTAGTACATGCACAGACATTGTAATACATACCCATTGTACAAACATACACATTGTACATACACAGACATTGTAATACATACCCATTGTACAAACATACACATTGTACATACACAGACATTGTAATACATACACATTGTACACACAGACATTGTAAGACATACACATTGTACATTCACAGACATTGTAATACATACACATTGTACACACATAGACATTGTAAGACATACACTTTGTACATTCACAGACATTGTAATACAGACACATTGTACATACACAGACATTGTAATACATACCCATTGTACAAACATACACATTGTACATACACAGACATTGTAATACATACACATTGTACACACATAGACATTGTAAGACATACACATTGTACACACATAGACATTGAAATACATACAAATTGTACCCCCACAGACATTGTAATACAGACACATTGTACATACACAGACATTGTAATACATACACATTGTACATACACAGACATTGTAATACATACACATTGTACACACATAGACATTGTAATACATACAAATTGTACCCCCACAGACATTGTAATACACACATTGTACATACACAGACATTGTAATACACAGACATTGTAATACATACACATTGTACATACACAGACATTGTAATACATACACATTGTACACATAGACATTGTAATACATACAAATTGTACCCCCACAGACATTTTAATACAGACACATTGTACATACACAGACATTGTAATACATGTCACTTTGTACACACACAGACATTGTACACACACAGACATTGTACATACACAGACATTGTAATACAGACACATTGTACATACACAGACATTGTAATACACAGACATTGTACATACACAGACATTGTATATACATAGACATTGTAATACATACACATTGTACACACACAGACATTGATGCAGTCCTGTCTAGCTACTGTGTGAACACATTTCTGCATCCTAAACCTGAAGGCGGCATCTATAAATGCGGATTCTCTCTATAGCCCTAAAGCTTCCTTCAACACCCTTCAAGACTTTCTTCACAGCCACAATGACTTGATTGTCAACTTCCCATTCTAGCATTATTATTAAAAAATATGCTGTGGTGGCAGAAAAACATAAAAATAAGAAAGTCCTTTTTGAAGAACTGAACTAATTGTGTAAATTAATTCACTATTCATTAACTGTTTACCAGTGTTGACCCTGAACTCTACAGCTTTACAGCAAACATCACAGTTTGATTTGTTGATAGACAGAGTTCAAACTGATACTTTTTTATAAGCTTCGTCTATGAGTTGATTTGAAAATCCATAAAAGAAACAGTGGCAAATAATTTGGGGAAGTGAGAAATAGAAAAAGATTGTTTAATTAAGGATTGGGAGCAGGCTGGCAGACCTCTTGTAGTCTACACCCTTGGGGTTTCTTCAAGTGTTAGGTTTTCTTAAAGGGCAGCAGTCTTCACATTTGGCTTCAGATTGTAAAAGTGTGGTCTTTAAAGGTCATCAGTATTGGCCCAAAAAATTTAGCAGGCTAAAAATTGTTACAAGTTATCAAAAGTACTTTCTTACAGGTTCTGACCTTGTGCATTGTTATAACCATTGAGGATTGTTAAAAAAAGTTCAATGTCTCATTTGACTATTTTATAGAGTGGCAGTAAAAATATGTTGAACTTTGAGGAGTGTGGATGACCATTAATATCTGACTTTGGCATATTTGTGGGCTAGCCTTCAGCTTACTGATGACCCCTGGTTTAGTTCAATAATAATTTATTTTAAACTTTTGAAGGAGCTTGTGTACTGTATCCATTTGTGTGAAAGAAATAAGACTCTGGTAGTTAGCTTTCAAAAGTGGAAATCATCTTAGATGGATTCTTCCTCATGATTACTTTGGTTTCCATCTCCCATTCTCTTACTTTTGGCCCAACTCCAACCCCCCCCCCCCCTCCTACTCCTGCTGCACCCTCCATTGCCTTTGATCTTTTCCTATTCATGTTTGAAAGTTATCTTGTTATGTGATATTTTGAGTTATCTCTCTTTTATTTACAACTGTGCAGTATAAAGTCAACTCATATTGATACTACTACCACTTAGCCCTCTTTAAGCCTTTGTGGTTTCAGGCATAGATTTGACTTTGCTCAGGCCTCCAGGGCCAATAGTTTCCAGGTGTTGTGAAAGATGATATTGTGTGAGGGTAGCCAGTGTCTGGTCACCCAGCCTGGCTACTTGTATAGTAGTAGTAGTACAGTATACAGTATTGCTCTCAGACTGTCTGCTGTTTGTACAATAATACAGCAGAATTCACTCATATCAGTCACAAACTGAATTTGTAGTAGGATTGGCTGACAAATTGTGTGAATGTGAACTTACCAGCGGTGGTGGTGTTGAACAAATTGTGCTGGTTGCCTGGTATTTGTTTGTGTGTGCTCTAATTACCAGCACTTAAGGGTAACATAGACTGAAGGATGAAGGAGGGGTGTTTGCGAGTAGTTGGGAGGCTTCAGTCTAGTTTATCTTTTGAAACTGTAAAGACTACCTGCTGTTCTCTGGATGCTTCCTGAAGGAGATTTACTAGCCGTGATCAAGTTTAACTCATGCTGATTTTGCATGGGCTTTGGACACTCCAGAGGCAAGCAACATGTCTATAATCTCTAGAGGCTTTTGTGGTTTATTGGATATTCTTACTGTTTTGTAACATTGCAGTGAATTAGTCTTTGTTATCTGGTGAGTTATGATACCTTATTATTATTTTGAGCATGCAAGAATAAAGTTTATGAAAATACATTTTGGGGTTTAAATATTCTTCAGACCGATGGCATATTCTTTCAAATCTACAATTTAATAATAATTGGTAAAGTCTGGAGCAATCCTCAATTGTCTGCAAACTGTTTTGATATCCTCTTGTTTCCTCTTTACTTATTTGTTTAGAGTTGGTGGAGGGTAGGGATGGGTTGGGGTGGAGGTTTGGGTTGGGGTGGAGGGTAGGGATGGGTTGGGGTGGAGGGTAGGGATGGGTTGGGGTGGAGTGGCACAGAAGAGGAATTAGTGGTGTATAAAGTTAAATTCTCCTCAAAATATCTACTCATTGTTGAATATAAATATGTGAAGCAGCCATGTTTATTTTGATATACATTGTTTATTTTATTTGATGCCAAGGTTCATTAGTTCTTCAGCCTCATTATCAAAGTTTCTATTCTTAAACATTTGTGGTGTAATTTTATTATCATTAATATTAAGTATCAGATTGGTTAAATATCTTAAGTTAATGTGTGTTAATGTGAAATAGAAGACAGTAATAACTATTGTAAATCATTCATGCTATATTTATCCATTTTTTAATCATTTGTAGCATTGAAGTGCAAATGTACAAATACTGTGCCTTTACTTTACACTGTAATAGCAATTTAAACTTCGCCTCTGTAACTATGTTGTAATTGTCTAGCATCTCAATATAAATATATACATATGCTATACTTCTCAATATAAACTGTACTTCTAGAATTTTATCTTGCTTTCTTTGCCAAGCAGTGGTAGACACAACCAAATGATCTATAATATTATCAGAAAAAACACAGGATATAAATTGTGCCTTAAATAGCTATTAAGGCATTTCCTTCTCTGCCTAGTGATTCATTGTTTCTTTTGCACTCGGATGCAAAGGAAATATATCTCCTTTGAAGGTGTGTGTGTCTTGAATTATTCCTCATGAAATTATATTTTATCCTAAGGGTTCTCCTCCCCC
>JAIPMN010000333.1:0-25281 GCA_020650975.1 Apostichopus californicus
AATGGCAGTTTCACATTAGCGTAATCTACGCTAATTGGTTCACGTCTACAGCACTACTCTTCACAGCAAACACTTGAGAACGTATCTTCAAATATTTTAAAATATATATATCAAGTTACCAATCGAGCAGCACCACGCAGGAGGATATGCCCACTTTTGCCCGCGTTACAGCCCGTTAACCACAAATACGTGCGAGCAATGAAAGTGCAATAGCAGAGCCATGACTTTAAAGTGCAATGATAATTTAATATTAATGAGATCAACTCACCCTCATCGCAATACCTGCCCCTGCCCCCTTGTACATTTTCTGCATTCACAATATCCTGTCACAGAGTCGCAAATGCCCTGGTTATGACAGAGACAGGTTTCAGAAGAGAATGCACCGAACTTCCCTGTCGGACACTCTTTTGGAAGAGGAAGCAATATAGTGAGATAGAGAAAGCAGTTTCATCTAACTTTACAAATGATCCAAACAAAAGCAAATTGTGGTATTCGACCGAATTTCTTATAGACTGACTGTGTAGAAAACTTAGTCGAATAGTATTGTAAATGTAGATGCTATCAATACAGCTAAACAAACTGATTAACAGAAAGGACACTTAAAATCGGCTGCAATTCATAAAAGTTATAGTCACATGCCCATGAAATGTAGCCTCAGAAAAATGTATTGAGTATGCAGTTATTATCTAGCTATTAGGCTTCCACATACACATCTAAACGTTATTCGTCCTCGATGTATTTTTTATGAATACCGGGTGTCCCACACACCATTAAGAAAGACATAGTACAAATGCGGGAATGACATTATAAACCTAGTAGGACAACACTAAATAATAGCAGGACAGGAATGAGGAGGACAAACGTAATAACATCATAACTGATATTTAGCAGCTTTCATCAGAAGTGAAATCCCAAATGTAAAAACGAATGATAGCAAATTAATTTATTTTATGTGCTCAGTTGACATCATATTGACAGATTTTGAATCGTAAAAAAAAAGAAAAAAGAAAAGAAAAAGCCGGCAACAAAATTGGGTTGTTTGGTCAACGGTAGAATAAACTAGGAATGATGAGCAAACGAGTAAGGAACAGTGGCAAACGTATGACCGCAGGACAATTTTAATGAGATCATACTGTTTCATTGAGTGGATCCAGATCATTCACTTCCTTTTACAGATCCACTGTGACAGTGCTGAGCTAGAAATTTACTATGATAAAAGCTGTTCTCGTGTAGATGATGTGAATCTCTTAGCTATAAAAAGTGTTTTAAAGTGTCAGTTAAATATTTGCTATGGACTGAGCATGTTTGACCACTTTCATATATTTCCTTGTTTTTACGTCTGATATATTTTGCAGTAACACTTATGACCTATTTAAGAAGGATATTCCATTTCGATTGCTACTTTGAATGTGACAACTTACTAAAAACCAAACTGACCTCGAAAAATTGTTAGAAATGATTTTGATTTATTGGAATACCAGTAATAATAAACAGACCTTCCTTTTACGGCTCCTAAAATGGTGACTGGTTAAACCATACTTTCTACTGCAATACCTGAAGCAATACCCGGAAACTAGAAGCTCATATACGTCGAACGCGAAACTGCGTGGAACAATGTCTTGGGTTTATTTCAAGCCTTCGGTTAGTACATACCCACATAAGGGCATTAAGTTGTTCTAACAAGAGTCGAAAGGTTAACAGTTTCGTGAATTTTACCTGGGATCAGACGAGCGTAAGACATCATATTGTTATTGTGAAACCAGATAAACGGAAAGTCATATTGATATATATCGCCACGATGGAAACATCCTCACCCATAAATAACGTCTCATAAGATCACATGATGTTTACTTCTTTCCACAAAATTGATAATCATAAAAAGGCAGTAAATTAAACCAATGAGTGCAATCACAATCAGACAATAAAATAGTTGTACTTTGTACTGTATACTTACTACATCCACTCTTAAACATGAGAGAGGCACTACACGGAAGGCACTGCAGTATGTTTGTATAAGTAGCGTTGTACTTTTTGGATGGTATATCAACTCTAACTGTAAATTCGAAATTACGACATCTATCAGCACGTAACATATAAATAACTCTAGCCAAAAGAAAATATATACATAGTTGATATGTGTTTGCTACTGTAAATACCGTATTTCCCCCCAATAAACAGATAGATGCAGAATACTATTTAATCCCGTGTTTTGAGTTTTTAAAGAAAGCCATTTGAAAATCAAAGAAGGAGAACTAATCATATTCATATATTAATTTATTTATGGCTGTAAAGTCAGAGGCTGCACTACTGGTGTAACTGCATGGTGATTATATTCCTCAGCCTAAGTTCTTCTGTGATGTAGAATGTGAGAGTACGCGTAGCACCACGGGTTCACTTAGCCAAGGTTAAGGTGAATTAACAAAAATTCAGATACCTAAACTGGTCCTTGAAAGTATACGAAAAGAAGAATGCACAATCAACATGTGACATCCACATTCCCCCGTGCCTATTTTTGTACAAGTATATTACACTGAAGTTAATCGCACCTGTCATTTGTTAGTTGAAATTACTATGGAGCCATCCAAACTGTTGTAAAGAGCCTGAACACAAAGTCAGTGCCATTTAGTACTTTATGACCAATTTTTGTCCTTTATTTTCCAATTGATAAACAAAGGAAACCTGTAATCAAAGGTAGCACAATAGCATTTAAGCTATTTCCTTAACTATATAACGGTCTAGGCAACCTTAGTTGAAAGGTAGTACAATAGCATTTAAGCTATTTCTTAAAGCAGCATTTTGCGTCCTTTTCTATGATTTTTCTCAATCTCACTGACTCCACTATGCCATAACGACATACATAACTAGCTTATCAATTTAAATCTTACTTCAAATGGTGGCAGAAAAGTCGAAAAATTTGCAACTTTCAACTTTGTTTTTCTCCAAGATATTTTCCGTTGGGATCCCAATAAACCTCGCCCTAATATGAATATTTAAACACTACTAACGTCATTGACCAATACGTAATACAACACCATGCCTTATTTGTGTACAGTCTATATGGCAGTTGTACAAGGGAGTTCCATAACAACTCCCTGGTTGTACCAACGCAAAGTCTTGAATCTATTTTTAGCAACGGCTCATACTAAACCTGCATCTCTGATTGGTTGAATTCAAACCGGTGGGTTTGGGGGAAATGTATGCGTTTAGTTTTAAATGTGGAATTTGTCGTGGACACTCTTCTCGTTATCTGCAAATATCCTTAATTACTCGACAATTAACGTTGTTGGCAGGTAAAAAAAATGGCTAATATCTTAGTTTGCTGTTTTGTGATTGATATATGTAAAAAACTCAATGGACATGTCAAAACAGTATAAAACGGCGACCCAACGCAAAATGCTGCTTTAAACTACATAACGGTCTAAGCAGCCTGAGTTGACTTAGAAGGTACTGCAGAAAATGGACACTCATGCATGATTTGATGTTGTCAGGGCCACAATTACCTTCCTGTTGATTGCCCGTCAGGCTGCATCACGTCTTATTGAGTGTGACACAATTGGATGTTACCGTATACCTGAAGGCATCTGGAGACATAACTTTTAGACCTTTCCAAACAAAACCACCCATAATATTATCAAGTTTTTCTACATTGCTTGCTAAGTAGAATTTGCCAAACTGATTGTCATGCCACATATACGTCAACATTGAAGGTATTTACGTGAATGAGTTATTTTCGTACAATCGGGATTTACCTATTGCACAATGTGTATTGCGACAAACGCCCATCAACATATGTCTGTCTAACAACAGATACAATATGGGACGAATTCACACCTACATGAATAATCAATCACATAAACGTCTAAATTAAATTGACTATGTGTATCAAAATAACGTGTAATAAAATATGGCTTGGTCCGGATTGTGTAACAGTTAAACTCCTCAATATAGCTTTCTTTTCAGTTGTTGTAACCTACGTATATCAACCTCGCATTGAATTGATAAAGACCCCCCCCCCCCTTCTTTCCTTAAGTTACCGGTAACTCCCTCCTGGTATGTGTGCAGTAATGTCAGTGCAAGGTAACATCCAATCCAACCCCTAAGACCTGGGATAGTAGGGGACCTGATGCAGTTATAGAAAAGAATATAAATGTTTTTGTGAATGCCTTTTCTTTGTTTATGCTGACTAATTTCACCACAAAGTTAACCCATTGTACATACCCAGTTTTATACGTAGCTAGGGACCTAAAGTTAGGCCTACTAGTAGTGTATGGTGGTCAAAATATTTTTGCAAAAAAAACCTGCTGAAAATTGGTAGCTTGTGTTAATGTTAGTTAAACACGAAGTGGAAAAAAGCATGAGGAATTGCTACGGGTGCACTTTGATGAACAATAGATATGTGCATGAAACAGTGTTTATGTAATGATTTTATACCCTCTTCACGCGAAAGGAACGTCTTTACCTCCATGAGTCATTTCGTAATCGGGGAATTACGTGTTGCACAATGTGTATTGCGACATACGGCCCAACCAGTTTTCATAAACATATGTCTGTCTAACGAAAGATACAGTAAAGGGACGAAGTTACATGTATAATCATCAATGGACATGAGTGCCTCTTAATTGGTTTTATGCGTTCTTAATATATAACGTATTATACTTGCATTATCTTGGAACTAACTCTGAGAGAAAAAGAGAGAATCGTTCGGGTTGCGTGAGAGTTCCTCATAATAACGTAAGTAATTATTACAATATTTCTTTGCTTCTAAGATAAGAGTGCTGCATTACTTAAAAGAGGTTGCCCTCAGTACTGCTAGACTTTAAGTCAATCCTTCAGGCAGTCACATTCTAGCAGTGTTTGTTTAATTTTGAAATGCTGGTGCTTTTAAAAAAATATGTACTGGTTTAAAAGAGTAAATGGAAAGGAAACATTTCTGAAAGATGCTATTGAGTTTATCAAGTATCATCTAGTATGTGAATAACTCCTATGTAAGATAATTTTTTTTTTCAAAAAACAAACAAATTATGATGTCATTCTAATGTAAAGCCACCAATAACCGGTACCTGACGTTGACATTATCATAGTCATATCCAGCCGATTCACACAGAGATTACAGTAACTATTGTAAATCTTAAAGTTTTGTACCACAGTAAATACTGGATTGCGCTGACAAATCTGATAAATCGGTAGCATGTGCTATTAGGTTTACAGTAACACCTGAGGATATGTGTAATGCCACTAAATCAAAACAACTGGATTTGTTGGAATTACACATATCATCAGTTCTTACTGTAATCCTAATAGCACATGCTACCGATTTATAGCATCATCCAGTTTTTACTTTGGTAAAAAACTTTAAGATTTACATTAGTAACTGTGTTCTCCGTGTGTATCGGGTGTCATACTAGCTGTGTTTCTCTAAGTTTACCTTATTATGCATCGGTTTACATCACCAATGAGACCTTTACGTAAAAGGTGAACGATGTGATATTTAAAATGATAAACAGAAAGAGAGATGTTTAATAATTAGCCATTTGTTTTAATATTTGGTCACGTTGATCACTGTCTGAAATAAGGTGCTTGCGCATTATGCTAATAATATACAGTTACGTAAACATTAATCTTTAATCCGCCTTTGGGATTTCTAATAGTATGTTGAAGGATGTTCACGAAATTTGCAAGTAATTGTTAACGTACGTGGTTAATCATGCAAACTAATATGTCTATCTAAGCATCGCTCGACGTTTTCGATACAAGGAAATTGGGTAGTATATTGATTCTTCATTTCCTTTTGCATTAAGTGTATTTCGTTTCGTCAGACATTATAACGCTTTTCATGTGGGAATAATTGGACCCTATAACACGCTTACTAACAGGATACGCAGACGAAGTCAATTTTGCAAGAAATTGATATAATGCAACATGATCATAAACCCGTGACAATCTAATATCTAGGTAAAATGGTAAACAACTTGTAAACACAAGTCAGAGGGATATTAATCCCTTTAAAATAAAAACAAAATTTGTTTCATCATTTATTGTAATTTCACCCGTCTTTTCACTACAATTTCATGCATTTTCTCAAAGAATTTCTATATTCCATAACTGGTATCTCTGCAAAGGTCAACAGAGGGCAAACACTGCAAACCTTGTAAGCATCATAACTCAAAAAGTGCAGCTTGGGCGAACTTCACGAACAAAAGATACGTATTGAAATTGATTCAGTTTGAAGGTCATTTCAGGTCAATATAGGTGAAGGTATGAAAACCTAGGAACCACTAAAGTCTGAAAAGCAAAGCTTGAATGAACCCAATACTTGGTACGTACATAAACCTCATTGTTTTCTGTGGAAGTCAAATGTACTTTCAGGTCAACGCATGAAGCTAATTTGAAAAGATTGTAAATACTCAAGCTCGTAAAGTATAGCATCAAAGAACATCGTAATACATGTTTAAGTACGCATGAGTGCAAGATTATTGCTGATCGGATTTGAAGTCAATAAAAGTCAGCACTTACAAACTTGATCCAACCTTAATTCTTTGTCCCTATGTCGGTCCACTGTTCTTGATGAAGAATATTCTAATGTGAACCAGTATAAAGGTTCGTTGCTGTACTCCACTGAGGTGCGCCTATAGGCCTAGACAACACTGAAGACCAAACATAAGACCTCTAAAACCACCAAAGGGTAGATTTAGGGTAATATACCTTTACACCAAATACCAATAGTGGTTCTGAAGACAATGTGCCACACGCTTGACTTAATATAGTTTCCATTTAACCTAATGCAATAGACGTTATGTCACTATTCGTCGCTTGACTGCCAGTCAATATTGGTTATATTAATCAGTTTTGCAAATCAAAGGTTTCCACGAACTGATCTGTCAACTACTGAGCACTTTGTTAACCCGTGAGTAAGCAGAATAAAAATGTGTTTACAGAGGGTTTATGCTACCCTCTAGACCTACGCATACAGCGATCATCATTTAGGCTTTTGAGCACAAGTGTTGTATTTTATACAGCAGTAATGATTTACCATCCCGTCTTACCCGGACAGACATAAAAACAGTTTTTTTTTGGCCATAGGATAGATAGAGAGAATAAGGCTATTGTATCGCCCACCTTCTGCCTATGCCGAGATGACTTAGACATGCTCAAGTGGGATGGTAAGAAACAGACAAATACGAACAAGACATAAACTTACAGACTAACGTTATTATAAAAGTCAACGCTATTAGAAAAGAACATGCGTTCACGTGAACGTGCCGGAGAAACCCCTTAAAAATGATAGAGACATGATACCATCTTCCACGGCCATAAATAACGCTAGCAACACCATTTTGTAGAGATTGTAGTTTTATAATGAGACTTGCATTAAAACCGCAGTATCGAGAGCTGCACTTACCATTTCTATTAAAGAACAATTGAAATTAATAGAGTTTTCACAACATGACGAGGAAGAAAAGACTAACCTTTGAAATAAAACGTATTGTCCTGAACCAAGCGGAAATGTTGGTTTTAGCCGAATGATTGAGAGAGAGGGTATTGGCTCCGAAAATACCGTCTCAGAATAGAATTATTACCAAATAACATAATTTCGTTTTTTTATCAGGGTTTATTTTTGTCAGTGGCCATGCAAATATTATTGCAAAAAATCTACGATTGGATATGGATTTGTATTTTATCATTGTATAGAGCTGATTACCAGTAAGTTAATCTTTAATCTCGGAATTCATTAACTTGATATTATTGTCAGGCAAACTCTCAGAAGTTAACTTAAAAGAAGTTAAACGTAGGAGCAAGTTCATGCCTGGACTCATGTATGGGTAACACAAGTTCACTTTTACTGCCAATAAAAGTATTGAATATGTTATCCAAACACTGAGGAGTATCTATGCAAGACCCAATTTTGCTGGTGCAGTAAGATTTTGCTTAATGCAGAAATAGATGTTTCTTTCTTTAACGAAAGACCGATATTGTCCCGATTATTCCCATGTTTTCTGCGTTTTACTTCGCAGATTTTAGTCATCATTATCAAACCAAGGACCTTGAGTGACAGCTTTCACTCTTTTAGTTATTATGGGTGTATATATAATCTAAAACGAGTTTCAACTCTATCACAAAACATAATAGATGCTTCAAAGTAAGCAGTGGTCATATCACCGAGAGAATTTCAATGTCACATTTAATTCTAAACGAGAACGTGGTAAATTTTATCCGTGGAATTTTACTGTAGCTCATCGCAAATGTTTAGGGTAATGATCAGTAGTGGATATTAATAACAATAAATCGGTTTGACATGTTTATAATACACAGAAAAACTGTTTTTTACACCGTTCTTCACGCCAATCGCCAGGTCGACTCAACATATTGCCTCAAACGCTTCAAAAGCCAATGAAAAATCAAACGTCAAATGTCCTTTGTTGTTTTACGATAAAAATATTGAAAGGGTGACAACCTACATGAGACCCACCAGCTTAATCCGGCTCGCAAAATGAAAATTGGCCCACGAACTTGTACTAATCGGGGACTCTATAGGTCTTACGAATTTAACGGGGTTATGTGGATGCATATAATATTGCTTTCTCTACACTGTTTTTTGTTGTTGTCTTGCTTCGAAGGTCATGAAGGTCTTATTGTGTATCGCTTTGCTGCTGGCCACTTTTGCCAGTTCCAGCACAAATGCACAAGGAATATCCCTAGATGTTGATGGCGGTCATGTCTGCACAAGAACAGAGAGGTATTGTACATATAGCTTCACGGTTGTATTTTGCATTAAAGGTTTGGTATATGACGTTATACAACATGTCTGCAATCTACTACAAGTCGCCTAAAATCATCCTTTAATATTGAACTTTGCCATCTAACAACTCCTTAGACACTTTTAACGGGTCTATAAAGTGTAACAAATAGAAAACCCGATTGGTGCCACTGTAATAAGGTTTGTAACACAATGTTTCCTGAAAGACATAAATCTATGACAAGTAAATCCTTGAATGGCAATGTATTTTCAGTCTACTGAAAAACTATGCTCATAGATATGTCTGCCGTTGTTTCAAGAGTACCCTGTTATATGTAATGTAAAATGAATTAAATTTTCCTAGCATAAGTCATAGTTAATTAACGGATGTAAACGTAATATTAATATTCTTCTTCTTATTTTCCTTTGACAACATACAATCGATTAATTGATTAGAATATATTATGCAGTTATTAACAGAGCTTATTAAAAAAACGTTAATTTTCCTTCATTTTGTTTTCATTTTTCAATGTTTGTACTTTGCGCAGCTCCTACAGATCGTTCCTATCGCCATACTCGGATTATTATCAAATAATGACACATGAACTATGTTGGGACATCTTTCAGTGGCCCCCTTTCCGGTGCACGAAGTCAAAGTAAGGTAACATTAAGAATGAAATTAGCACTGCGTGGTGTTACTAGAAAGATAACTCTACTACCCTTTGGAAAAGATGTGTTCTTAGCGTCACAAACAATGGTGTCAGTTAACTATAGTAATCTGAGGAAGGGAAAATTCCTGAATAGGGTGATTGGGGTGGATCAGGCCCTCATGGTTAAAAAGTGAAATCTGAAGGCCTTTTCCCTTTTCTCATGTGTTTGTGAGGTGTGCCTGTATATGATGCGGGGGGGGGGGGGTGTCCAAAAGGATAGGTTAACAACATCAGATAAGTAGGAAGGTATTTCTCATAAGATGGGGCGAACTTTGATCTTTATTTTCAGATGGTGTAAATGTTGTTGATTCCAATATCAAGGTTAATAGTGCAAGAATGAGAATTTGTGTCATAGTTTTGTAATTTGCTAATGGCTTTGTAAAAAAGATGGCCCATACTGAGTGGTCATATTACTTTACTACAGGCCACATGCTTGGCATGCTTCCAGTTAATAAATTAAAAATTATCTCCCTGGAAGATCCCGGCTTATAAACGCAACTAGTTGTATACCAGAAGCTCTTTGCTGGCCAATATTTACATGCTGTTAAGCTACCTGAATCTTATTCAATATAAGATTTTTTTTTTCAATTTGATAGCTAAATTTATTTGGGTTAACAGTGATCTTTTCTCTTATTAGTGTTTAACATTAGTTGCAAATAGCAAATAAATAAATAACAGGTCTTCATGCTATTTTACAATATCTAAAATTACAATTTTTGTCGTTACCAGTACAAAGTATATAACAAAATACAGACAAGAATCCAAAGAAGAGTACAGGTCTGTACGGGAGTGCTGTGACGGTTATCTGTATGTAGAGCTAGAGAATTATTGTTATCGTAAGTATTCAACATTTATCAAGCGATAATAAATGTAACACAATTTAGGGCTTATATACAACCAAACTTCTAAATGAGATCTCTGCGCCCAACCCATCCCCATCTCCTTTCCTGTGTCATAAAATTTCGTTTTCCTTCCTCCTCTCTTTGGTGGAAGAATGACATGTGTATTATAGTTGTATCGAAACGTTTGATCTTTAAAAGTGACTACTTCAGACCATCTTTCGGTATAAGAAACCACTAAATAGTGTAAAAGTGGTAAATTGGGATTATGGACTTGTTACAGCAATTTGAACTCTACGCTTCCCTTGCAGTCGGTTAGTACCTACACATTGCAACATCCAATTCCCTCTAATGTCTTCACCATCTTCAATAAACGAAGCAGATAATACTTGTTCATCTATCGTCCGAGTGAGTCACGCTACACAAATAATTTTCCATAAGGAGATAAGATACAAACCAAAATACACCGTTATAACATTTAATGCAAATGTAACAAGTAACTATGAACTGCGACATAAAGGCCGAAAAAGGTAATGCATTACATATTCATTACGCTATACATTCCACTGCAATTAAATGCGCCCATATCCTTATTGAAAATCGTATCGTTCGAGTAAGTTTTGAGTAAGTAGGCAATATAAGAAGTCTAGGACAATATTTTTCTGTTAAAGATATTTGATAAGTTATATCATATAGTTTTGTGTACCTTTCAAGAAACATTTCTCTGCTCCATCGCGCTTTCATTCCTAAAAATTCTTGCCAGTCATTTTAAAAACACGTCCGACAGACCCTGCGGACCTACCCAGTCTGCTGTACAACTTATCGATACTGTTACCATTTGGATTTGCTTTGGATTTGCTACAAAAGCTTCAGGCAGACCCTGTGGACTTACCCCAGTCTGTTGTACAACATGCCGATGCTGTTGGGATGAATGCTTCTGATATGCAGAAAATGATGGCATAAGCGACAAACTCAATTTAAAGTGACATGATTTCTGGAATAAGTGATACTGACATCTGAATGTTGAAAGTGTCATCTGTTTGCACTTATTTTGTCTAACCCTTTCTAGCGTGTTCCATAAACAAATGGGGTTTTAATTGTGCCAACGACTGCTGTTGCTTGAACGGGGCTACGTGTGATCCTATCGATGGTAGTTGTACGTGTGCAGCAGGATACACAGGTGAGAAAACCTAAAGACGTAATAAATACGTTTGTTTGAGTGTATCAAGTCAGCCAATGGGTACAGTACTTTTTTTCTGAGAAAAGCAAAAATTATTGTTTTACAGACCTTTTCGTCAGCATTTTAGTGAGTCTTGTGTCTATAATTCAACAAAAAATAGTCAACAATATTGTATTTTACAATAGATGTACATCGTTAAAGTACCATAAACTGAATTCAACGTACAGGGTATTAGTTTCTGGAATCAAAGTCTTGCTTGTGTGAATATGCATTATCGGTAAACACATAAAGATATAATAATGATTTTTCTTCTCTCTGAATGAAACCCAGCCTTGAGTGCAACTACATCACTTTTTTCAACTATTGAAGTGTTGACAGGAACAGTGGGGTTCATAATACAACTATAATGAAGTGGCTCAACAGATTATATTTCTTCTATCAATGTAAAGAGTTTTCCTCTGTTTGTGTCTTTATAAAAGAAATCTGGGAAATTACCATTCATCTTTACGATTAGTAAATTATGTATTTTGACCAAATGATATTGCTTAATTATTTATAACCACATGTAGGATTGGTTTCCATTGAAAATGGAAGAAAAATGTTGTCACGAAAATCCAATCACTACTTTACAAAGTCTATTTTGAATGATTAAATTCCAATTTCCTTCTATCATATCAAAATATTTTACTTGATTTATCAACACAGCCTATCCAATTGGTTGGAGGGCTTTAGAATTAGGGCCCTCAACAGCCTCTGCATGAAAACTATTTCACCATTGGCTCTATACTAAAGATAAGATGGCACTCAAGAATCTCTACTTTTTGTGACTTTTTTTATTCTACTCAGGGTCTGAGTGTGGGTATACCTGTACTGGGCACAAATATGGGCTAGACTGTCAGTTTGATTGTCAATGTGAGAATGGAGCTGCCTGCGATCCAGTTACCGGTGCCTGTAGTTGCACTGCTGGATACAGAGGTCCCCGGTAAGTAAATAATCTAAAACTATACTTTCTCTGTGTGCAGAATATGACTATACCCGACAGTCAATTATTGTGCAATAATAGATGGAGTTTTCATTAACATGAGCATTATCTTTAACATAGCATGGTCAGAGAATTAAACTCACTTTTACTCAAATTCATCAATAGCAAGTAAAATGGACGAAAGTCTTGTTTTGAACCTGCTTGGACAATTACTCAAAACTGGAAATTGGTAATAACGATGAAATGATTGGATTTTTTGTTTTACAGATGTGTTGAACGTTGTCCAGAAAAGACGTATGGAAATGGTTGTAAGCAGATTTGTCAGTGTCAAAACAATGAAACCTGTAATCACATCGATGGCAGATGTTTTTGCTCGACTGGTTAGTTTGCCTTTATGTCATTTTTTCTTGAAGATAATCAACGTATTATACATATTTATACTTGAAGTTAGCCCTTTTCAAGCGTACAGTTTGAGGACAGAAATAATTAATCCTATGTTTCTCGTAACACTGACGTAGCTGATATATTTCGAAGGAAAAAATTCTTGTTAACTGTTCTAAAATTTGTTTTTATATGCATTACGACCAAACATTGTTTGTTTTATACACCAGAGTTGATGTCATGTTATGCTCTTCAAACTGTCACTCCGTTGAACTGCAAGTCATTTACCAAAATCACGTGATCATTGTCCATCACATAAAATCGAGGAGAAATTACTTAAATACCTGTTGCGTAGTTGTATTTGTTGGTTTACACTCCAGAATATGAAGTGAACAATCGTGATACCATATCACCATATAAATATGTTAAAGTTCCTGGTTTTGTCAATTTAGTTGATAACAAACTGTCCTGCATATTCATCTGTTTTCAGGATGGCAGGGATTTCACTGTACAGAACCTTGTCCAGCCGACCATTTCGGCCCGGGATGTAAAGAGACGTGCGCATGTGTAAATGCCCTATCATGTGACCGATACACCGGAAGCTGCAAGTGCGACATTGGATATATTGGACAGACCTGCTCAGAACGCTGTTTGGTAAGACTTGTAAACTTTGATGAGGGTATTGCTAGGCAAAGTGAAGGGAGAGGGGATAAGTGAACAACCGGCATGTTTTGGGCCAGTTGTACATGGAATAGATGTTTTCTTAAACTATTTTGGTATAAAAGGCGTGCTCGTTAATATTGGTTCCTTCACTGAGATATTTGAATTTGAACAACTTACATGGACATGAAATATTCCCATAAAATTACGATGTAAATAATTTTCTTGATATAAAACATAGTTTGACAATCTTGTAATTAGCTATATTGATATGTCTTATGATGTTTAATAATTTATTAAGGCCTAATGAGAAAGATATTAAGTACTAATTTACAAACAATCTGACCTAACTCGGGTTCTACTCTGTTCACTTCTAGTTACTTAAAATGACTTAACCTGCAGATTTCTAAGAAATTTAAAATGCTCTTCAATACTCAAATCAAAGTAAGAATTGAGAAGTTTACTAATTTTCCATTTGTATATATCAATCAGTGGTAATTTTGAGGGCACGAATCACGTTCATTGAAACTATATAGGGTATCTCTGTTTGATCAGTTGCCATCTAAAAATTTGGCGAAAGGCTTGGAGAGATTAGTAATCAAACTCGAATTTATATTGTGAGTAGGCCTCCTTTTTGAATCGAGTCAATCATTATAATGATGTAGAATATACGTCCATCACTTTACAGAATGGTACGTTTGGAAGAAACTGTAATCTGACATGTGATTACTGTGTAGAGGCAATTGGGTGTACTAATGTGGAAGGCAAATGTCAGTGTAAGCCTAATTTCGATGGCGTGCTTTGTAACAGTCCTTGTGAAAATGAATTTTGGGGAGACACCTGCAAGGATCGATGTTCGTGTGAGAATGAGGGATCTTGTCATCCTACAACAGGAAAGTGTATTTGTCCTCCTGGTTTTACTGGCGTTCATTGTGAAAACTGTAAGTAGTTTACACTAAGTTTCATGCTAAATGATTTGCTTCTCATTACAAGAATTAAATCAAGTATTTTTAAGCTAAGAAGATCTGTAGTACCAGTAACACAGAATAGTTAGATTTACGCTTCTGCACTGAAGAACGTTGTAACAAACTGACGATGTGACTATGTATTGGTAGGATGTCCAACCACCTCTTTGTTCTAATCGGGTGGAATAATTCATAAATGTTTGCTAAGGAAGTACCACAGTGTGTCTCGACATGTTGCGTCTTCTGTTAAACATTAGAAATCTAACTAGCAATTAAAAGAGACACAAACGCAACTATCATCTGAGGCACATATGACAGCAATCTTTGTGAAGAACAACTTTCTCTCCGAAACAGCTAAAGAAAATTATTGTTCTATTTGGGAGATATCGTATTGTAAATGTTGTGTCTGGGACCTAAATGTGTTATGTCCTAGTACCGTTAGGTTCTGAAACCTTTTCCCTTTCTCTTTGTTTATCATTTCATATTTTCACCTGAGAATGTAAGCAGGTTGACACTGCCACCAGCCATCATTATATCATGTTAAGAGGTGCAATATTTTAGATTCAGCATTGGTGAAACCCATCTCCAATACTGGGAAGCATAAAAACATTTAAGCACTGTGACTCGATGATGTTATATTTAGAACTATCAGACTTAGTCCTTTAAGTCAGTTATGTTAAATCTGTGATATCTCCGATGTGGAATAAAATTTTCCTTAACTTTTAATGGAAATTGATCATGACAGTTATCTTCATCACATAGACTAATGATGATGGTTGGATTTGGGTTTCGTTTACTGATGCAAGCTGGATTAGTGAGATTTCCAACTTATGCGATTGTTCATATCACCGTAATAGAAGTAAAGCCAAGACATACAAAACGGTTAACTTTGTCATAAGTTCCACTATTTTTTTTCAATTTCTTTTGCACGATTTTACTCAACCTAGGCCAATGTTTTACAATGTAATTAATATTTAAAGTATCATATATCTTTCTAACTTTTTTTTAAGAATTGCTATGTGTAAAATGAAAATTACTTGAAAAGGAGGCTAAATTACAAAGATCGTAGCATGTTCAACATATTTTTGTACTTGTCCACTTTTTAATTAGATTGCCCCGGTGGGACTTACGGATACAACTGTCAGTACGAATGCCCCAGCAATTGCCTTTCCACCAATAAAACTTGTCATCCAGAAACAGGCAGTTGTATTTGTCAAGCTGGCAAGACTGGATTTAGCTGTGACGAAGGTGAGTTATCTCCTGTTTTCCTTCTTAGTGAGAAGTAATTATCTGACCAATTTATTGGAAAATTTTGTTTCATGTTGAACTATTTTCTTTGTCAATAGTATTTTGTTCATTAAACTAAAAACTGTTTCTCTTATAATGTAAAGTTATTCGTATGTGAGTCAGTGTCAAATTTTGCTTGCAAAGGATTAACACAAATACAACAAAGCTTGGGGTGATAAATTAAACAGAACCAAACATTTAAAAGAAAGGAAAGACAAGATCAATACTTATGTTTGGCTGACGAAAGAGGAACACTTTGCATTTATTTTCCGTGTATCGATTTCGAGAAACCAACATTTGAAGTTACCGAAACTTGAAGCAGCAAGTGTGATGTCATAGATGCACACTGACAATTGTTACTTTATGTTTTTTAAAATCAAATTTCGTCTTGAAAATCGAGATGCATTTACATCTGAAAACACTTCAATCAGTGCGGTATTGATAAGTTCACAGCCCCTAAAGCAAAGTTGGAATCCGAGGTCAAAACGATAAAGTGATAAAATAATAGAAAACAAATCTTTTTGCAGTCTCAGTGCAATTATGACATCTCAACTATTTACTTCAAATGCACTTTATGGTGCAAACTGTGACAATGTAAACTATCCATATCTTGAACATACAATGTCAAAATTTCACCAGGAGGCTTAGTATATGTTCTTCTTTCATTAGTCAAAATGAAGTATTCCTCTACGTTATCCATTTAATTACTCACTAATTCCCTATCTTTGAGGTCAATAAGAACATTATCAAGTTGATACGGATTGCCTAGAGCTCGGCAGTGTTTGCCCAGCCTAATTCAGTGTGATATCATCATTTACTTTTACATTTAAACATCAACTTTTGAGTATTTGAATTATTCGATGTACCGTTTTGTAATAATCGACTATTTGTATCCAGCTGTCTACATTATATAAATATGTGCCCTGAATGATTTGACTATATATTCTAAACAGTCAGTCCATGTGCACCACTTTGGCAATCATTTTAGTGCTCTCTGGTTTTGGTAATGTAACTTGATTTTTAAAATAATTTGATATTGCTCTTTCATTAAATAGAATAGCCCACGGGAAAGTTTGGTCTGATTGTTCTGAAAACTGTCTTTGCCAGAACAGCATTACTTGCGAGAAATTTGTTTCAATATTAATTGGCAGTCTTAAATGGTTATGATAATTTTGTCTCAAAGTTATTAAACAGTCAAGAAGCAGAATCAAACGACAAAAAAAAAAATTTACTGCTTTAGTAAATTTAGTTTTCTAATCTGCAAAACTGTTGGTTAATTTGACAAGGAAATCATCACAAAGCTAATGTTTAAAAATTGAGCTGCATCAATATTTAGTTAGTGCTGATGATCTGTATAGAAGTTGGCTGTCTCACTTTGGCTGTTTTAGTACTCCAAACAAATTAAGATGCATCAATGTTCTATTATATTGCACTTCTTCAAGAAATGAGGCATATGATCACCCCTTGTAACACTAATGGTGGAGTGGTTTCATGTTATTATTATATTAGTGGTGTAATATTAGTATCATCATCGTACATGAGTTATCATGGTGTAGTAGTTATTATGATCGAAATGAAGCCAATTTGGTAGGAAAACAGGACCTGTAGAAATATACTGTCTCACTATGGTTGTTTTAGTGATTTAATTAAATTTAGATGCGTCAGTGTTCTGTTATACTGTATTTCTTCAAGTAGTAAGGCATATGATATATCTCTGTAGCTAGTTTGAGATTCGCTTATGGAAACTGAAATAAAACTCCTGATGATTTTAATAAGCGGTAAGCTCTAATGACTGCATCAGGTTCAAGAGGTTTTCTCGTCTTGTTTGTTTTTAAGATTGTACCAACTACACATACGGATATAACTGTCAGTACCAGTGTCCCAGCGATTGCATCTCAAACAACGGAACTTGTGATCTTGTTACAGGTGTCTGCATTTGTCCGGCAGGCAGGACAGGAGTAAATTGTAATGAAGGTTAGTCATATCTTGTTTTCTTCCAAAGTGAAATGAAAAATAATTTCACCATTTACAAAGGTAATTTGCATCTCAGTGGACCTCTTTGCATAGACCAAATTTGTATATGTACTTGTCTGAAAGCTTTATTGAAAATTTAACTGATTTTTCTAAACATTATTAAACATATTTGAAATGTAACATCATATAGTTTTGTTTACCTTTCAAGAAACATTTCTCTGTCCTATCGCGCTTTCATTCTTAAACATTCTTGACAATTATTTTAAAAACACTTCCGGCAGACCCTGCGGACCTACCCAGTCTGCTGTACAACTTGTCGATACTGTTACCATTTGGATTTGCTTTAAAGCGTGTCAAAGAAGTCAGCAAAATCTCTAACACCTCCCTTTATACATGAATCTAACTTAAAAGTGCCTTATACGGGATGTCAAATTAGAAATAGATGTCTTTACAAAAACATGTGGGAAACATCGTTCATCATCGGAGAGAAAGATATAATAATAGATGGATTCATATGAAATATTTGAATTGCGATATATTTGGGATGTTTGCTTCTGATATTTACAAAATAATTGAATAAGCGAGAAACTAAATGTAAAGTGACATTATCATTTCTTGAATAAGTGATACTGTCATCTGAATGTTGGTAATAGCATCTGTTTGCATTAATTTTGTTTAACCCTTTGTAGTGTGTTCCATGAACAAATGGGGTTATAATTGTACCAACGACTGCATATGCTTGAATGGGGCCACGTGTGATCCTTCTGATGGTAGTTGCAATTGTGCAGCAGGATACACAGGTGAGAAAAATAAACCTAAAGATTTAATAAATAGAAGAAATAAAAGACGTGATAAATATAGTTGTCTCAGTGAATCAAGTCAGCCATTGGATACAGTAATTTTAGCAAAAATTATAGTTATTTTTACAGACCATTTCATCAGCACATCAATGTGTCTTGTGTCTATATGTGAACAAAACATAGTCACCAATATTGTATTTTTCAATAGGTGTACATCATTAAAGTACCATCAACTGATATTACGCACAGCGTTGCAATTTCTAGAATCAAAGTCTTGATTGTGTGAATATGCATTATCGACAAACACGGAATAAATTATAATGATTTTTCATCTCTTACAATAAAACCCAATCTTGAGTGCAACTGCATCACGTCTTTTAACTATGGAAGTGCTAAGAAGGACAGTGGGGTCATAATACAACTATTTTGAAGTGACATCAAATTTTATATTTTTTGATCAATTTAAAGAGTTTTTCTCTATTTGTGTCTTTTTAAAAGAAATTTGAGAAATCACCATTAATCATCACGATTTCAAAAATGATGTATTTTGATTTAGTGATGTTGCTTTATAATTTATATCCACAGTAGGATGGTTTCCAATTGAAAAATTGAACAAAACTGATGTTATGAAAATCTAATCACTACATAACCAACTTGACAAAAGTCCATTTTGACTGATTAAATTCTAATTTCGTTCTATCATTAAAATACTTAACAAATAGGTATGGCTTCAGAGAAATAGAAATGAAATAGTTAAAATCGTCAGTCGTGATTCTCAAAACAGCCTATCAAGTTAGTTCCACAGCAGCCTCTGTATGAATACCATATTACCATTGTGCAATAAACTACAAAACAATTTAATATTTGCTAAAATTGCACTCAAGAATCTTAATTTTTAGTGTGTGTTTTCTTTGCATTCGACTCAGGGTCTGATTGTGGGGATACCTGTACTTTGAACAAATATGGGCCTGACTGCCAGTTTGATTGTCAGTGTGAGAATGCAGCTGCCTGCGATCCAGTTACCGGTGCCTGCAATTGCACTGCTGGGTTCAGAGGTCCCCTGTAAGTAAACATTCTAAAACTCAGTATCCCTCTTTCTTTAGGATATAACTATACCCGACAATCCATTATTTTGCAATAAAAGTTGGAATCTCCATTAACATGCGCACATCCCTAAGATAGCATTGTCATAGAATTATACTCATTTCAAATTCACAAATAACAAGTATATGGACGAAAGTCTTGTTCAGAAGCTGCTTGAACAATTACACAATACTGGAAACTGGTCATGACGTTGACATTACTGGATTCGTTGTTTCACAGTTGTGTTGAACGTTGTCCAGAAGGGACGTATGGATACGGTTGCAACCAGACTTGTCAGTGTCAAAATAATGCAACATGTGATCACATCGATGGCAGATGTTTCTGCTCGCCTGGTTAGTTTCCTTCTTTTCATTTTGTCTTCAAGATAATCAACATATTATACATATTCAAGTTTGAAGTTTTAATTAGCCCATTTAAAGCGTACAGCTTGAGGGCAGAAATAATTAATCCTATGTTTCTTGTAACAATGATGTGGTTGATATATTTCGAAGGAAATATTCTTTGTTTATTGTTCTAAAACCATGATATGCTCTTCAAACTGTGCCTCCATTGAACGGCAATTCATTACCATAGTCACGTGATCATTGTCGATAATGTATATTCGAGAAGAAATTACTAAAAGATACCTGTTTGTATAGCAGTATTTGTTGATTCCACTTCAGAATATGAAGTGAAAATACCATATAATCAATGAAACTCTGTTAAAGTTCCTGGTTCTGTCAAGTGTGTTGATACCAAACTGTCCTGCATATTTTTCTGGTTTCAGGATGGCAGGGATTTCACTGTACAGAACCTTGTCCAGCCGACAGTTTCGGCCAGGGATGTAATGAGACGTGCTCATGCGTAAATGCCCAGTCATGTGACCGATACACCGGAAGCTGCAAGTGCGACATTGGTTATATTGGACAGACCTGCTCAGAACGCTGTGTGGTAAGGCTTGTAATCTTGATGAGGGATGGCAAGTGGAGGGGAAAGAGGTTAGGTATATATCCGGCAACTTTTGGGCCAGTTGTACATGGAACAGATGTTTGGTATAAAAGGTGTGTTCATTTATATTGGTTCCTCCACTGAGATATTTTAATTGGAACAACTTAAATAAACATGAATTATTACTTTAAAATATTACGAAATGATATTGTGAGTAGTAATCCTTTTGAATCCAATCAATCATTATAATGATGTACAATATACGTCCATAATTTTTCAGAATGGTACGTTTGGAAGAAACTGTAATCTGACTTGTGATTACTGTGTAGAGGCAACTGGGTGCACTATCGTGGAGGGCAAATGTCAGTGTAAACCTAATTTCTATGGCGTGCTTTGTAATAGTCCTTGTGAGAATGGATTTTGGGGAGAAGCCTGCAAGGATCGATGTTATTGTGAGAATGAGGGATCTTGTCATCCTACAACAGGAGAGTGTATTTGTCCTCCTGGTTTTACTGGCGCACATTGTGAAAACTGTAAGTAGACAAGAATCATAATATTTTTCTTTGGATGACAACAAAGATTGTCTGTAGTATCACTTAAACAGAATAATAACATTAAAGCTTCTGCACTGAAGAACATTGTAACAAACTGACCTCGTGACAAGGTATTGGTTGTATGTCCAACCACCTCTTTGTTCTGATCGGGTGATATAGTTCATGAATGTTTTTAAAGGAAGTAACTTTGTCATAAGTTCCTTAAATGTTTTAAATTTATTTTTTCATTACTTAACCCATCTTATATAGGCCAATACAGTGTAATAGATACTTAAAGTATGATATATTTTCCCACCTCTTTGTAAGAATTGCTATATTTAAAAAAACACATTTTTGCTTGAGAAAGTGCTAAGTTACAATGATCGTGACATGTTAAAATATTTTTGTCTACTTGTCCACTTTTTGGTAATATTGCCCCTATGGGACGAGCGGATACAACTGTCAATACCAGGTGCCCCAGCAATTTCCTCTCCACCAATAGAAGTTGTCTTCCAGAATCAAGCAGTAACACTAATACAACAAAAAGTTGATTTAATCATCATTCTAAAAAAAAAGGGAGAAAAGAGAACAAATTATGTTTGGCTGACGAAAGAGGAACACATTGCATTCAATTCCCGTGTATCGTTTTTCGAGAAACCACATTTGAAGTTACCAAAAAGAAACTTGAAGCAAGCAAGTGTGATGTCATAGATGCACACTGAAAAGTTGTTTTATGTATTTGTAAATCTAGTATCTTCTTGAAATTCGGGATGCAATAACATATGAATACACTACACTTATTGGGCTATTAATAACTCCACATCCCCTAAAGCAAAGTTGGAACCCTGTTGAATTTGAATTATTCTATGTGCCGTTTTGTAATATCAACTATTTGTATGCAGCTGTCTACTTTATAAAAAAATGTAACCTGAATTTTTTTAAAAAGTCCATGTAAAAAAACATTGGCAATCGCTTTATTGCCCTCTGTTTTTGGTTATTTGACTTGCTCTTTGGTCTAGTTTCTTCCGAAAACTGTCTTTGCCAGAACAATGCAAGATGTTTTGGGAATAAAAGAAATGTAGAAGTTTGCCGTCTCACTATGACTGCTTTAGTACTTTAATTAAATTACGATGCTTCAGTGTTCTGTTATATTGTATTTCTTCAAGAAGTGAGGCATATGATACATTTCTGTAGCTAGTTTGAGATTTGCTCTCGATGATTTTAATAATTTTAAGCTGTAATGACTGCATCATGTTCAAGAGGTTCTCTCGTCATCATTTTTTAAGATTGTACCAACTACACATACGGATTCAAATGTCAGTACCAGTGTCACAGCGATTGCATCTCAAACAACCAAACTTGTGATCCGGAAACAGGTGTTTGTATTTGCCCGGCCGGCAGGACAGGAGAAAATTGTAATGAAGGTTAGTCATACTTGTGTTCTTCCAAAGTGAAAGTAATTATCTGACCAATTTACAACAGTAATTTGAACCTCTTTGCAAAGACCAATTTTATATATGCATATTCCTGACCTTGTAAATGAGCCCCAGATTTCGGGTTATGCCTCACGTAACATCCTAGCCATCCATGCCTATAAACGCCGATTATGCTTTTGCATTAGTCACTGGTAAGGACACAACCACTCACTTGCAAGGAAAACGAAAGGGGTTCTGATAGATATTAAGATGATGATTGTGGTAAAGCAACACCAGAAGTTGCAGCCCGCGCACGCCAAGTCGTCAAGACAAACCAGTGATGTGATTCACTACCTTATCAGGTCTCTCCGGATCAACAAATCAGATACCGATTATGAGAGATTATGATTCCGATCAGGCAGAAAAACATCTCTAGCATTACTAGCTGGGCCTCAGAAACGGAAATCTATCAGCAGAAAGAAAGGTTAAACTAAAATGTGACCGACACACCAGTAGGAAACGAAATCGCAGAAGCAGAGAAAATATAAAGAAGCAAACAAATGCTATTCTTGCATTTGCTAATAAACATTTATACTCGCACAGACCCAAACTAACCAAACAGAATCAATTGGCTACTGAAAACAGGTCGTGCACCTAATTCTGCCGCTTTATAATGGAACTACTAAATGATGATTCCGACTCTGGGAACAGGAAGTAGATCAGGATATTGTTGACGGTCAAAGTCCCCGGAACGTCGAGAATAATCCATTACATTCACCGATTTCATGTTCGTGGTGATTATGATTTTGTTCTGAAGTTTGTCTTTGTCAATATTACGCAGAATTATGGCTGAATTCGGCACGTTTGGTGTGAGCTCAGATGGTGAGGATCTGTAGTCACGTGATAGAAAAGCAAAGAATTTGCCAACGTCCATCCTTGTTGGGACATCCCACTCAGTTAATGTCTCCTTGTCGTCTTAAGAAGTGGAACCCTCAGTAGATCGACTAGCTTTGAAATCTCTTACTTAATGAATTGGTCCAAACCTTTTTACGTGTTACTTTGTGATTCCTTCTTAATTTCTTCCAAACTTTTAGAATTTAGTATATTAGTTATCCTGTGTTAGTATGCATCATTATTCTTTAAATTATGTAAATATCAACAAGAAAGGGGGACATGCTTGTCAATCATAGACCTTCTAGACAGCTTCGTTCGAAATCTCTCGATCTTTTACATGAACCTCGATCAAACTCAAATCAGCAGGCGTTCGTGCCTTTTCTGTGTTTGCACCTCGTCTATATTGAACAACATGGATATCACAATCAGACAGTCCATTTCTGTAAAGTCATTTAAAGTCTACTTAAGTTAAAAACCTCTATGTTAAAAGAAGTCTATGGGTAAACTTTTAGTATTATTTTCATTGTTATTATTAGTCTAGGCCTACTATTACATTTTTGTAAAGCGCATTTGAGCATTTTCCCCCCATACTTCGAATTTAGCAACACTGAATTATATATCAAAGACATTATGAACTGCCTTTGGAATAGTGAATAATCTTTACTAAATCACTGCTTCACCAGTTGATTCATGAATCAAAGCCTGACAGTAGTGTGTTCGTTAATTTTCATAACATTTGTGCTAGGACAATGTCGATATAAGTTTATTGGACATTATGCATAACTGCAAGAAATGTTTCTTTTTTCCATATACTTTTGAGGATGTTCAGTGATAATATATAACTTTCTGTGTAAAATCGTTTGACAAAATCAAGGCTCACTTGATTAGTGATGATTTGTAAAGACAAAATAGAGCTATTCCATAACTACCAGCATTCTCAATTGAGTTCTGTTTGAATAAAAATACAAGCTGTGAAATATTTTAACTTTTCCTGTAAAATATATAATTCCCAATTGTCTCGAACATTATAGTCAACTCTACTCGCTCTTTGGGAGAGTTGAGGTAAGAAAAGGTCCCATTACAATGTTTCATGCGTATGTAATGATATTGAATTACGTTTCCCAACTCATCTTGCAAAATGTTATTTCAACTTGGATAAGTAGAAAAATATGGACCTCAAACACAATTGTCCTGGCTTTCCCTTTCAGACTTTAACGTATGAGTTTGTTAATGTAGTTTAATATATTTCTTTCAAAGGGGACACGAAAGATAGTGGTGATATTTTCTGGATGCCCTTGATAGCAGTTCTCGTTTCTGCTGTTATGATCTTGCTGGTAGCATGTATTATAATTTACGTTAAAAGGCGAAAGAAGTATGCCGGATATTATACGTTTTAATGTAAGGTAAGTTCTCAGCGATCGGACGTACTGTCCATACTGTATCGCTTTTGTAAGTGGTTGAACAATGCTTTAAGATTCACAATTGCAGCTTCCTGAGTATATCATAACCACGAGCAGGAACTAATCTTCTTGTGTAGCGCTTCTCTAAATTTTCCAGGGAAAAGTGGCTTCAGCCACCATGAGCCCTGCCCATCCTCTCGTCAGGCCTGGGTGGATTACGTGACATTGTTAATCATGGTTTGATAATACCAGTGCAGGAGTCATCTTTTATCTTTAAATAATTGTATAAGTCACATTTCGTTGGTAATATATTCCAACTGATAAAGAAACGATAACGCGAGAAGAAGAAAAGTCCATCAAAATGTCATCAAGACGTCAGTAAATAACAAACATTTCCGCTGTAGAATATGAGCGTTTCTGCATTACATGATTTTCTTAATCAAACTTGCCGTTGTTGCAAACCATATTTTTACTCGTAAATAATTATGTATTTTCT
>JAIPMN010000334.1:1885-32030 GCA_020650975.1 Apostichopus californicus
CCCTTCCCGAAATGCGTCATGTTCCCGACGACTCGGTCGAGTTCAAGACCAGTCACAGTTGGTTCCATAGCACAATTGTACAATTGTTTAAGGCGTCCATACACACACGCGTTATGATAGACCATATATAGTATATATATAGATACATTAGTGTGAGAAGAAAAATGGAAACGTCAAAAATGGAGTTGTGGGTGTAAGGGGTAGGGTGAGGCGCACGTCCCCTCCGTAATCCTCGATCTGTCACTGGCTACCCTGTGTATATCATATATAGGGATCAGCGCTGTAATAATGACTGTTCCTCTTTCTCTTCCCGGTGTCTTGGCGTTTATCTTCTATACTCCCTCCTTTTCTCCTTTTTCTCTCTTTCTTCTTTTTCTTTTCCTTTCCTTCCTCTCCTCTTCTTTTTTTCCCTCTTTTCCCCTTTTTTCTTCTCTTTTTTTCTCTCCTCTTTTCTTTACCCGGGGGGCGCGCGCCCCCAACACCCCCCCTGGATACGCACCTGCAATGCAGGGAGTTGTTATGGATAACAATGTATACAACTGTGTAACACTGATATGACATGAGTGGAACGTTGCCCAGCAACAGTGGTAATCACACCCTCAGAACGAACCAGTATTTGTCGCAGAAAAGGTATTACCCATAGAACCTTATGATATTTAGCACTAGAATTCAAACGCAGCGTCATAACAATTTACAGTACAGGTTGCAAAGACGGTCTCGCTTCTAAATCTATTTTAAAATAGAGAAATACATTTATTGTATTCACTTCCTAGTATTTGCAAAACGTTCTTGTCATTAGAAACTGTTGTTCACCGCAGGCCTTAATGGTTTTACATGGCTTCATCAGTTTATGCTTGCTAAATATGAATCTCTTTTTCTGATGGAAGAAGCCTGTACTGTAGGGTAGGCTGTAGTGTGAGACCTAAGTTAGGTAAGTTAAATGACCTACAGTACTAGCATATAGACTTAACGTTAGGCCTAGTTTTTTTAACCTTGGCTACTTCTACTAGTTCTAGACTACAGTCATACTAGTATGTAGTTTCAGTTTGACTCGCGTACGAACTCAGTGAACTTAACTCGTTAACATTTCATACTCTCTACTAGTAGCATGGACACTTCGAATTTCGGACACCTAAGCCTTAAATCACCCCAAAACTATATCTTCTGGTATAAATCATCTGAAAATATACTTGATATGGTGGGAGAAGTGTGTTCTATTACGATACACGGCCAAACTTTCTTCCTGCAAACTGTTTTCACGTTGTATTCCAAGAAGATTCTTCGTGATTGTGGAACTGGTATTTATTTGCTAGAGTATTGCGAAATTCGGACACTCGTTCCCACAGTGTGGCGCTGGTGATAAAATTGTTGGCGCAGTTGCTCTTTCAGTAATTATAACAGACTTCATATATCTCCGTCATTTTATTGACAACTATGTAAGTACTTACTTGCACACGGGTCATTTTGGAGAGAAAATAACTGTAGCTTTGTACTTTTTGGTGAAATTTGGCTCTTCCTGTAGGTTGTCATGGTGAAATCGTGTATTTCTTAGGGGTGTCCGAACTTGGCAGTGTTCCGAACTTCGCAATACTGACTATACTACTACTACTAGGTCTGTGTTGGCTAATCATTGAGTTGTTAGACGGGTTTTGAGCTATTTTATTTTATTTTTGGCTAGGCCTAACCTACCTTCACATATAGGCCCCTAAAGCTTATAAATTACTTTTCATATTAAGGTTAACTTACAGGCTCAACCTGGGTTAGGTCTGTTGAGCCTTGGGCATCGTAGGTTCCTGGCAATTAATACCCCAAGAAGTTCAAGGGTTCCAGTGCGATTACGCCATAGGTACAAACCGTCATACCTTTCCGCCATAGGTTTCCATCCTTTCTGTCATGGAGGAAAGGCTTGAAACCCTATATGGCAGAAAGGCTTGAAACCTATGGCGGATAAGGTACATTTAGAAATGGATTTTACACAGGAATGTATTAGTGAAACTTTCTTTGATTCAGGTCGAAGGATAGGAACACTGTCTTCAAATGTGACGGTTCACTGGATAGACTGAATTGTAGTTAAGACAAGATTGGGGAATAGTTACAGTCTTTAATGTATATGTTGATTGAATAATTTTATTTGTAAGTTTGTAATCTTGAGTGGATACACTGTCTTCAAATAGATAATAGTTGGTTAAATAAATCAAATTAATTTGGTTGATTGTTTATTAAAAAGACCGATTCTGCAATTGTCGATTTAAATGACAGATTTTTTTTTTGCAGGCCTATAGCTGTGAAGCGAAGCAATATACAGTGCATATAGGCCTACAGTGCATCAACAATAAATGTGCTCTTTCTGTCACACAAAATTGCTTACCGCCATCGGGGTAACATTGCAGAACGGCACTATTTCTATGGTGGAAAAAGCACATTTTCTATGGAGGAATGTACTAATGGCAGAATGGCACAGCCCACAAGTTCAAGGCTAGGCCCATTTAAGCTTAAAGTTTGTTCTGGTATTTAGTGATAGTCAATCATCAATGAGCCACTATAAAGGTTTTACCTTTTGTATTTTGGATGAGCACAGCATCGTTTTTGATTTTCCAAACTGTATGTTGAATGGATAGCTACTTATTAGTAAACAAATTTTTACTTATGTCTTACAACAGATGCCACCAAAAACATGGACAAAAAGTGAGAGAGACAAAGTTTTGCTTTGCATCTAAAGAAGAGAACTGTTTACTCCTCAGGCCACTCAATTATATGTTTTCATTAATATTTTAATACTTAACTATGGCCACTGGACATATACTACCAGGCTATGGCAATCCAGTTTCCAAATTCAGATCCAAATCAGCAGACTCAACTATGTCTGGATACAGGTTTCGAAAAGGTTGGAAGAAAGCAATGGCCAATGAGGAGTTATCTGCAATTAAATATGCTGCACATCAGGCCTGGGAAGAAGAAGTAAAAGAATGGGATAGAAAACCAGCGATAAAACCAACCACTTATTCTCACAGTTATTATGCCAAGAATCACAAAGCACCTGATGAGCAGCCAATAGTAAAGCCATTATCACCCACAAGGAGAAATAGACCACACCCAGCAGAGTAAGTGTCTCAGCTTAAAGTAAATTAAAGTGTGTTTGCCAAATTTTAACTTCAACCTTTCCAGCTTACTGCCCTAATAGCACGGAAAGTAACACAGTTCTGTGCAATTTTCATATTAACGTTCATTATTTTTATTGAGTTATCTGTGTCGTTAAACATTTTGACCGGAATAAAATTTGCCAGACTTTTTAACAAGTCCGTCGATTCTACAAACTGCAATCAAAATTTGCAATCCCCGCCCAACATATCATGCGCCAATCAGATCTCCCTGTTTTTTTTACGACCGTTAGGCTAGGCTTACTTTCACTTTCGTGGTTAGCCTATGTTAGGTCAATTCTCTTGAATAGTATCTTTCTTTCGGTCTTACCAATGTAGCTTGCAAAATTGTGTCACTTCGTTCAAATAAACAGGTGTTTTCAGACATTTACTCCGTGAAATTGGGTAAAAAAAGTGGACGATATGAGTATATATAGGTTACATTTGTGTAATGAACATGCTGATATGGGCGGTCGAAGTGATTTTACAGTAAATCGGGCAACAGAAAATAAATTTCTTTCGATTGCAACAGCATTTCTCCTTTAAACCCACCTGGTCAGAGTGCATTTAGAATAAGAAACTTTGAATCTGCTATGGAAGTTTGTTTTCCAAAATTCATCAGCAAACACGTATTGAGACTTTAAGCATTAAAAAGGACAGGTGATATTGAGTGCAAACCACAAGACCATAAGGTTTAAGGAATATGGTCTGAAGTATGGTTGAAGTCTTGCAGGCCTACTAGTCAGGGGCGTAGCGTGTGGGGGGATGTCACACCCCCCAATAATTTGGTCGCTGTCGGCAAAGTTTGGGTCTGTCGGCAAATTTTGGGTCTGTCAGCAAAAGGAGAAAAGGTGAAGAGAGCGGGAGGGGAAGAAAGAAGGAAAGCTTAATAGAGAAAAGGAGAACGGGAGCTTCTTCCGTGCCAAATTTGGCTTAAATATGCACCAGATTGCATCTAAGGACGTTTCAAAACTAAAAAATTACCAAAGGGAAGGGGGACACCCCCTCCCCTTAGACCCCTCCCCCACTTCAGTCACCACTTCCAGATCCGTCGGCAAATCATATTTGACTTAAAATATGCACCAGACTGCATCTAAGGACGTTTCAAAACTAAAAAAAATTCCAAAGGGGAGGGGGACACCCCCTTCCCTTAGACCCCTCCCCCATTTCAGACACCACTTCCAGATCCGTCGGCAAATCAAATACTACACACACGCTCAACAAAAACCCCTTCGCTACGCCCCTGCTACTAGTACTAAATACTATTTAGTAGAGAAATAATTTTACAAAATCAAAATGTTCAAAAAGTCCAATTGTAAGTTGTATGTAGCCAACTTGTAAGTCTAAAATATTTTGTGACCCAAGGAGTCAAACTGGAGGTGACCTCAATGGATACTTTAAGTTGTACTCACATTAATTACTTTGGAATAATTGCTTGAATATCACAGCTAGGGGTATTGGTCAGGGGGGGCGAGAATGGTCTGTAGGGGCGCTTTCGACACTATCTAAGCGTAGCGCCACCATTGGTTGGCGCGGAGCGCCACCATTGGTTGGCGCGGAGCGTACAGAAATGTTTTGAGTAAAGATACACTCTAGATCGCTGGAAATGACCCTTTCCGGGCCTTGCTAATTTGCAGATAAACGAAGAATAAATAGGTGTCATCGCCATTTTGTCAGAAAATTACACCAACATCACCAACAAAATGTGACAAATGTCAATAGGTAGATGAGAGCACAATAAAAAAGTCAATAATCGCGAATAAGTAAAAAGAGGTAAAAAGCTGAAAAGGGCGCCAGCAGTCCAATTGAGTCCGTCAGGGGGGGCATCCGCCCCCCTGACTGTATGGACGCTCCGCCACTCAGCTATCAACTCAATGTGTGCACCCTAACTGACAGTACCTAACATCACAAGGTAAAGTGTAAGAGTCACTTCTAAGAGTCATCAGTGTATTATAGAAAGGAATTTGTTTGGAAAAAGAAGTTCAGAGTAATGGAGGCCATATTGCCATTGAAAGGTGCTCATTTGACTGTTTCAGTCTTAGTATTTGGTTGCCACCCTCAATAGACAACTTATAGGTATTTGATTTTGAAATGTGATTTCACAATTAACCATCGGCTACTGATTCAGTGTAAGCCTTGTACAAGCTTCAATGCATAATACATGATACATACTTTTTTTGTTACGTGTTAGAGTATTTATGAAGTGTCGTCTACACCATGTTCCTGGTTACCATAACACTCGTACACCTGATGGTCAAGAGCTTGGATCTGTGGAAGGTTTCAGATATCCTGATCCAACCATCAAGGAGGAAGTATACGTTGGTAAGTAGCATGACAACGTGTAATAAACTCAGATATCTTTGGTATCATTGGCTCCAACAAATAGTTATAAACTCTTGGGTGACTAGTAAAATGCATTAAGACTTGTATTAAACACAGCAACTTCTTCTTCTCCTTGTGTTGCAGTTGATGCATTATGTCCTGTTCCTGAAAGACGAGGCAGAAATCAGTTGAAATGGAAATATGTTGGAAGACCAAATACAGTAGATGTGATGCGGTATAAGGACAAGCAAGTAAGATGCAAGGATGATCCTCTGGATCTATATATTAATCTAAGCTTTGATGATATCAGCAATTTTTAGTGTGGCATGTATACCACGTACAACTTTGGTAAAACATGTCAAAAGCAGGCTTAGGACAAGATCAATACTTGGGCAAGTTTTGGTTTCAACATCATTAGTAAAGCAATGTAATTGTGATTGCTTGCATGTGTATAGATGTGTATTTGTTATGGATTGCTTGTAAACACAATACCTTTAGAAATGAATCTTTCATACTTGTCATATGGGCTATCCACTAAACAACAGTATTGTTTTCAGTGGGTCAAAGGTGAAAAGTCATTAGTTGTCAGTAGAGACAACAGTTGAAATTATGATAAACACTGTATCTTAGAATAGAAATTGGATGGATCACATACTGATCTCATATAGACTGTTTAGTGGATGTCAGAGGTCATGTGTAGGTCAGGAGAGGTCAAAGTGTGGAAACCTCATGAACATTATACCAAACGAAGGGAATTTTGAATGGACTTGTTAGTGCCCCGCATTCAGTACAAGTGACCTTTTAAATTGTTAATGTTTATAGGGAATTAATTAAGAAAAACGTTCACACATTCAGTGAAGTCAAAAGTGGCCAAATTTCTTTAAGCACTACAATATGAAGAATTGATTGGTTCTGTACTTTTGCCTGATGTACAACTTGAAGGTTTAACTTTTGTATTTAGGAAGATGCTGTAATTCTACACCAATTTGCAGGAGAAGTTAGGTACCAACCATTCATTATTGTGATGAGCTGGTCCCTGGTTACAGACATATGCACAATTCACACAGTTACTAAGTCTGGGAGTATTGTGCACCACTTAAACATATTCCTTGGGGAAAATCCAATAGAGTACAGCCACAATCTGCTGCAGACAACTGTAATTTACATGTTACCCGGCATTGGTACAACTGATTATGAAGAGAGTCAATTGAGATTTAATGCCTTGTGCAACGACACAGCATGACTGCCTTCCAGGCTGATTATTGATCTTACTAAGGCTGGATTCTTAGATTTCACATCAGTCCTTGATAACACATTCGTTGTCAGATCACGAGATGTACACCTTTTTTTTCAATTAGTGTGTTATCCCACATAAATACAGTGAAATGATCTTTGATTAATACATTGTTGTGTACAACTATAATGTTAGTTTTGAGTTGATTATGTACACAGTAGTACATATACTTTGAATACTCCTGTATATTGCAGTTGAAGAAAGTTATTCATGATCCTTGGAAGGCCCAAGCAGCTGAAGCCTGGATGAAACTGGCCAATGAAAGAGGTAATATTGCATGTTATTAACAAACTAACAAGTTAATATTGCAACAAATTAACTGACATAGAAGGTAATAGAGCATCTGATTCTACAGATGACATAGCATGTGATTAACTAAATAGGTAATGTAGCATCTGACTCAGTAGGTAATAAAGCAGCAATTTTAACACACTAAAGATTAAAGGTCTGTATTGCATTTATCTGGAATTTTTATGATACCATTGTCACTTAAATATCAGCAACTTGTGATTGTTAAGGTGCTGCTACATATACAAATTTTCAAAACAATATGCAGCAGTGTATAATGTTCGGATAGGACTATATAACGCCCTGTACTGTGTGCGTCAGGGACGCAGCCAGGTGGGAGCAGGGGGAACAACTGCTCCCCCCTTTCAGTGTCAAAAAAATGTTAAAAACTGTTGTTGTTTTAGCATGGTATTTTGTCAGTGCTCTTTTGATCTTGAATACTCATCAGCTGCGTTAACTCGATTATAATCGTAGTAACATTTAGGCCTACTGATTCAGCTACTTACTTAGTTTGGCAGATACAATTAGCTAAATTTAGCCCATAGCCTATTGCAAGCCTACAGTTGGCCACTGCGTAATAAAACACATATTGCCTACCTAACCGCACTCAATGGAGTGACACGAACCGTATGCACACGATGTCGACAATGTTCGTTCTCATTTTCTCTGATTCGTCCTAAGTTGTTGCACGAACAGCATGTTATGAAGCTAGGCTAACAATTGTACGTGATAGGCGCTTGCTATAAATAATTATTACACTGCTAATACACTGTGATAAGTTAATAACGATATTTGTTTTTAGGACACTGCACATGTGGCTGTCTTACAAAATATGAAAGTTTATATTGTCCATCAGTTAAGTTCGTCAAATGTATTAAAGTCCAGACATTGGACAATAAACAAGAATGATCCTACTGGAAAAATTGTAAAAGAGCACTATGTCTTTCTGATATAATATGTAAAAGAACATGTAAAAGAATTCAAACAGGAAACAAAATCTGCTGATAATATAATATCATATGATAATGATGAACTGGCAAAACATTGCACCAGATCACATCTAAGGGACACCCCCTCCCCTTAGACCCCTTCCCCATACCAATAGCAAAATGTGCTCCCTCTCCTTCCAAATTCCTGGCTACGTAGCTGGTGTGCGTACCGTCCTGTTTATACAATGGTACTGTATATGCGGCCGTGAGTAATCCAGGAATTTCATACATATTGTGCAGTGCTGAGGGGACGTGACCTTTCTGCATGAAATCCTTAAATAGTAAGAACATATAGGCATGGCCTAACATTGGATAATGAGCTATATTGCCGACGAAAATGTTCATCCATTTTGCATAATTTTGTAACATTGATACTGCTATGATGTGGGTGTTGCGCTCATCAAAATTTCTTATTTTAGGCCTTGACACCATATTACAAACCCACATGTATCATTTGAAGAAAGTGATGTTCCTTGTTTGTTCCTTGTGCTGTAGGCCACAAACCTGTGTTCAGTGTTCTTGAAACGAAGGTTGTAAAAACTAAGGAATAACATAACAGAAAATAAGGCTGTCATTGCCTTTACATCATCAATGTGCATAATTAGCTAATGTTTATTCATAAGTTAACTATAGAATTAAGAAAAGACTTGTAAAGTGGTCAATCATTGATTGATTTTTATCGGAATTGAAGCTATTTTCATGATTTTCTAATGCCTATTAAAGTGATTAGGACAATGTTGTTCATATATGTCCATAGTCCTTTAACACACTAAATAGATGGCATTGCATCAGATTATAAAGGTAATACACAATCAGAACAACAAAGATAGGATCTTTACAGTAGATTCACAAACAAAAGAGAGATAACCTAATATCTATACTAAATAGGTTCAATAGCATTTAAGTTCTCTTCCTTTTACAACATGTAGTACTTGCAGTTCTATAAAGTTCATGCACATTTTCATGCAAGGCAAGTAGACTGACAATAATTCTTGTTGTGAAGTTATGTTTATTTGTACCATCATACTAGAGAGATAAGGATAATAAGGTATCAAAGATGATGGAGATTTTTTAGCAAACTAGCAAAAGATTACAGGATCATGAGTACAAACGGACAATGGTTGAAACGTTGGACGATTATAACAGATTATTGTAATCACATTTACCCCTTAAAAACAGGCCTGACAAGAGGGGGAGGTCAGGAGAGCTACAAGGGGGCCTGGAAAAATATAGGGGGGGGGGGGACCAAGAAAATATGAGATTGTTAATTTCATAGTATATTAGAGGAAAACTGAAGAGTGGACAAAGGACATGACATCATTGCCACATTTATTGTATGGATTCTGTCTTAATAATTACTACACATCCAGCTTACATTATGCTGAGTTATGATAACCTTCAAAGCCATTAGATATCTCTTTATTAAGCACTTAGACATGACACCTTCAGGCAGCACATGCATCCCAAGTATACAACTCTCATTATTCATCCTGCTCAATATCTCTTACAATACAATTCATATCCCAATATCATATTTCCTTAGTGGACTGCAACCATCCAGTGTTGTCTCCTGTTATTGAAAGCAGAGAAATTAGAACAAATGCAACAGTAGTTAACGTGACAGTCCTTAGTTGTTTTAGCTCAACTAGTTTAGCTATTGTCATGGCAATACGTCTGTCTGTCTGGCCGTCTGTCCGTCAACAATTGCTCAAAGGCCTGCTGTTTGCAGGTTCTTTGATGAATCCTCATCAAACTTGTCAGTTTGTAGCAGATATCAAGATCTTGAGAAAAATGGAGACAGGTTGTAGGTCAAAGGTCATTTGGGGTCAAGAGAGGTCAAAAAGTGAAATCACAGAAAAGCCTACTCCTCCTAGTGTTAATGTTGGATTTTCATGAAAGTCATCCATAGTGTTCAGTATATGATAGGTCATAAAAGTTGTACTTTATTTACATGTCAAAGATCATTTGGGTTCACAAGGGGTCAAAATGTAAAATTCATTCAGGAGCCTATGGGTTTTGTTTAATGTTTTTGACTATGTGCAACATAGTTCTTGAAGGGCGCCAACATCTGTGCTTGCATCAGTTTGGGTTGCCAGGAAAATGAAAAATATAAGTTAAGTACAAATGGAAAGAACCTTTATAATGGACGGAGAATACTGTGAATATTATCGATATGAACATGAAAGTGTCAAGGATTGTATTTAAACATGGTTTCATGTAAAGAAATCAGTAACTGCTTTTGCAGAGCCTTGAGAGATTTATTTACCAAAATGTTAAAAATCTTGTTTCGTTCGTTGACAATGCTTGACAAGCACGGCAGTGTGGCCACAAATCCATTAACTATTTCCCGAAAAGTAATCCCAAAGTTTCCCGGAATCCTGATTTTATTTCCTGAAATAAAGATTGCCACAACATGAAAAAATTATTTCCCGAAACGTCTCCTTAAATCGTTCCAATTTCCTGAAGTTTACCATTTTAGTAGTTGAGCTACAATGTCATTGACATTCTAGTTCTAATTGTTTTCTATGGTCTTTTGTCCCTCTCAGACAGGAGAAACATTGAACGTTTAATTGGCAATGAAGAGCCAGTCAACCAGAAGAAGCAACTTGCATCCAGACTTAGTAAATCAGCGTCTGTCTATGGAGCCTCCACACGAAGATATTTAAGATCTTCTGGAGCAGAGGGTTTGTAGCATTTTTAATACCAGTCTTTAATCTGAAATAAGTAAAGGGCAGGGCTTATTCTTATTACACTAAGGTATTTCCCTTCATTGGTTAATAATGGTTAGGTCACCTGTTTAATAATGCCACTCTTGTATGAATAATGTTCTGGAGCTGGGAATGCTTCCATAGTGATGGTTCTAGAACAGGGTTGTCCAACCTACGGCCCGCGTGCCACAGTCCGGCCCGCCGCAGGGTTGCGTCGGGCCCGCCAGAGATGCTCTACGGTGCGAAATTTTAGTGAGCAGATTTATTGATAACAATTTGAAGCTATATAATCAATCATTCGAACCTTCTGGGTCCAAAAAACTGCATACAGTTCAGTTTGTGTGACACTCTTTCAGCGGAGGGGGGGGGGGCGGCTGGACTTTATTCATCTGTTTTATCAGGAAGGAAAATGAATCAGTGCGCTCCGCGCGCAGTGCTCACATTTGGGCTTCGCGCGAAAAATCGAGCGTAGGGTTCATGCGGCCCCCTTCTTCATCATCATCATTCCATGTGGCCCTCCTCTGCAAAAGGTTGGACAACCCTGTTCTAGAAACATAAATAGAAACATAATTAGATGTGTACTTTTTTATCATCTTCAGGTGATCACATGTCTCCAATATATTACGATTCACCCTTCTTATAAACTGTTCTCTCTTAATAAGAAGGCACGGTAAGCAGAGATTGTAAACATGATAATTCAAAAGTACATAATGAATGAACTTGATACTTGAAATGCTGATCCACCATACTGGGTACGAAGAGTCTTTTGTTTTCTGTGAAGGTCATTTGAGATCAAGAGATGTCAAGGTCTGCATATTTTGTAAGCACAAGAACTTCAAAAGTAAAGCTTGGATGAGCTTCATATGTGGATCTACCTTAGAACAAGAGCTCTACTGGTTTCTGTGAAGGCAAAGGTCATCTGAGGTCAATTGAGCTCAAAGTCCAAAAAGCTTGTAAACATGCAAGATAGGTGAATGAAATTCATACTTGGTATGCGGATCCGCCTTAGTAAAAGAAACCAATTGGATTTCTGTGGAGATCAAATGTCTTTTGAGGTCAGCAGAGGTCAAAATCTGAAAACCTTGAAAACATGATAACTACAAAAGCAGAGCTTGGATGAACTTCATACATGGCTTGTTGATTCACTTTATTGACCACAGAAACCCTACAGGCTTCTGTGGAGGTCAAAGGTAATTTGAAGACAAAGTTCAGTCTGAAAACTTTGTAATGCAGTAACTATGTAAGTAAAGCTGGGATGTGCTTTAAACTTGATATGTATGTTGAATCATGTATGTACAGTATGTTGTAGAAGAATCTTATTGTTTTTGCAGTGGATTTGCCTTTCAAGGTCTACAGAGGTCAAATTCTGAAAATATCATAAACTGATTAACTCAAAAGGCTTGACTGAGCTTCATACAGGGTGTTTGGATCCACCTAATATTTATGATTTCAATTTACAATATGCAAATTTGGTAAGAATAAAAATGAAGAGCAAACCAAAAACTGTATGAATTTATCAGTAGACTACTCAAGGCAATGAATTTGAATGCTCCTTTGCATGACACTGCAAAATGTTCACTTTTTTATTCTTGACACAGAATCCAAATCGGTGGAGAAATTAATGGATACTTTAACAAGTCGACCACTTTCAGGATTACCAATGTCTGGACCACATTTTCACATCACAGATTATAGTGAGATTCCTACAAAACAAATCAATATTAATCCTAGGTTAACTCGATCTGATTTTATCATTCATCCAGAGTTCTATCCTTGACAAGTTCAATTTGTTTACCTTTGCAGTTTCCTTTGTCGAATGTGTAACCCATTCTAGTCCTTTCGGATATTTAACCAAAGTTTGAGCTTTGGAGTGTCACTGCAAGTCCTGTCTAGCCCTGCTATTGTACATAATGTCAATGCATTTTGCTCCCGGTATAAGATATAAACAACTTGTCAAGTATGAGGTATTTTTAAGATGTAGTAATTTCCATTCAGTTTTAACTTATACATGCTCCAGAAATAACATTTTTATAACTGCATAAATAATGCATTGTGTGTGGAACCTGTGATTTACTACACTGCAAACATACTGCTATTGATTTAAACAAGAAACTGGTAAAAGTATAATACTAGCTAATTATTTATTGGAAAATGTTGTGTGCATCCTTCTGCACAGAGCAAGAGAGCAACAGTGTGTATATGGGGAAAAGTCCAGTTAGAAATTTGAGTATTTGACTGAGAAACTTTGATTAAATAAAGATCACAGTCACAGTGTAATTACCCTTTGACCATAGCTTAAGTTCTACAAAATGCTTTGGACAAATGTTTAAGTGGTAGTCCATCACTACTCAAGCTTGAAATCATGTCATATTTTATAATAACAATTTTCTTTTAAAGTGTCCATTGCAAATTCTACTTGTTTTTCTTTCTGGGTAAATTGTACCCAAAAAAGTGGTCCTTTTTGGTTCCTTGCTTTTTGCAAAGCAAGGAACCTATGCATTCAACTTGGCGTGTGTATGTGACGCATGGCTTGTGTACACGATATCTCAATAAGGAAATGATGTATCATGACCAAACTTGGTAAGTGGATAGCCCACAGTGAGAGGAAGATCCCTATTGTTTTTGGTGCCCCTAAAGGTCAGTTAGGGTCAAAAAATGCAAAATATTAAAAATGCAACAATTTCCAGTGCAAAAATCTGATGCAGTTAATATTTTGAGACAAACTGTGAATGAGGTAAGGGATCGTTTCCAAACATAACGGTCATGTGATCCAAGGTCAACAGGTCAATTAGGGGTCAGTATTTTGGCAATAGCTTGAGAACAAAATGTCTGTCATAGTTGGTATTTACGCTATTGTAATCCATTAGTCGACCCGCATCTGGGTGACCTTTGACCTTAGGTTGACCTCCGGGACCTGTAATGTTTCATTGGTTATTTAAATGTTTGTGGCCATATTCAGATCTTAAATAGTCTTCTGATCAGGGTTGACCCCTGTGCGACCTTCGGGTGCAAAGTTATTATAGGTCAAGGGTTGTTTCTGATTTGTTTGAAAATATGCTCATTTTAGGAGATACGGGGCAAAGAAAAAACTTTGACAATAGATATATGATACAGCTCTGTGTGCTCTAGAGAGTAAACCATGCCCCGCTTCCATCGGACACCCGAAACTCAAGTTATGGGGGGCCAAAGGCTGGTTTTGATACCTTTTTAACAATAACTATGTGAGTGTACATGAGAGCACAAAAAATTTTTAGGACAGAGTGCACTTCATGACGGGGAACATTTTTGATAAAAACCATCAGGTCATTCAAGGTGGGCAGAAAACTTCCTACTTATGCTAATATTTGCAACAACTTCCATTGACGAAGTCTGACATGGCTGATATATTGAGACAAGGTGTGAAAGAAGTAGGGAATTTTCAAAATAACCGTTATGTGATCCAAGGTCACCAAAGGTCAGTTATGGTCAAAATATGTGATTTTTTAGCAATAACTTGAGAAACTCCTACTGATAGGGTCCGACATGCTTTTGAGACTAGTTGTGCATTGGGTAAGTGATCGTTTCCAAATATAACAGTCATGTAATCCAAGGTCAACAATGGTCAATTAAGGGTCAAAAACTAGTATTTTGGCAATAACTTGGTACAAAACTCCTACTGACAGGGTCCGACATACAGTAGTTGATACTTTGGGACTAGTTGTGAATTGGGTAAGGAATCATTTCCAAACATAACCCTTATGTGATCCGAGGTCAACAAAGGTCAAAGGTCAATTAGGGTCAAAAACTAGTATTTTTACAATAACTTGAGAACAAAATGTCTGTCAATGTTGGGAGTTATGCTATTGTAATGCAATAGTCGACCTGCATCAGGGTGACCTTTGGCCTCAGTTTGACCTCCGGTGACATATACTAGTTTCTTTGGGTATTCAATTTTTCGTGGCCATATTCGGATCACAAAGGTACCTTCAGATTAAAATTGTCCATGGTTGACCCCTGTGTGACCTTCCATATCCCGCTTCAATCGGACACTTGGTTCTCAAGTAATGAGGGGCCAAAGGTTGGGTTTTACACCTATTAGCAATAAAATTGTGTGTGTACATTTGAGCACATAACAATTTGAGGATAGAGTGCACATCATCGAGGGAATAATTTTTGATAAAAACTGTTAGGTCATTCAAAGTCGCTCGTGGGCAAGAAAACTGCCCACTTAGCTAATTTTTGCAACAACTCCTATTGACGAAGTCTGACATGACTGTTATATTGGGGCAAGTTGTGAATGAAGTAGGGGCAGATCTTCCAAAATAAATGTTATTTGATCAAAGTTCTTCAAAGGTCAATTATGGGTCAAAATGTTATGTTTTTTTGCAATAACTTGTGAAACTTCTACTGATAGGGTCCGGCATGGTTGAGATTTTAGGACTAGTTGTGAATTATGTAAGGGATCGTTTCCAAACATAACAATCATGTTATCCAAAGTCAACAAAGGTCAATTAGGGGTCAAAAACTAGTATATTAGCAATAACTTGTTAAAAACTCACACTGACAGGGTCCGACATGGTTCAAATTTGGGACTAGTTTTGAATGGGGTAAGGGATCATTTCCACACATAACGGTCATGTGATCCAAGGTCAACAAAGGTCAATTCGGGTCAAAACCTAGTATTTTTGCAATAACTTGAGAACAAAATGTCTGTCAAAGTTGGGAGTTGTGCTATTGTAATCCAATAGTCAGCCCGCATCTGGGTAACCCTGACCTCATTTTGACCTCGAGTAACCTTTACTGGTTTCTTGGGTCATTTGAATTTTTGTTGCCATATTCAGACCTCAATTGGTCTTCAGATCAAAATTGTCCATAGGTTGACCCCTGGGTGACCTTCGTGTGCGAAGTTATCAAAGGTCAACATTTTGTTTTGTTTTTTAGTATTAAAGTACTGCTAGGATGGTCATACAGACTTGTTTTTTTTTTAATCAGACTGTCTAACTACATCTGACTAGGAGGTCAAAAGCTTAAAGGTCAAATCTTAAAAATATGCTTCTTTTGAGAGATATGGGGCAAAGAAAAGGGTCAATATTTCAATTATATGATAGAGCTTGGTTAGAGAGGAAACCAACTCCCACTTCAATCGGACACCTGATTCTCAAGTTATGAGTGGCCAAAAGTTTATTTTGATACCGTTTCAGCTATGAACATTCAGTACAGAGTGCATATCACGCTTAAATTGGACACCACGTTCTCAACAGGTTTTCAAAAGAACCAACGGTTGATTTGTGATATTTTTGAGAATAATATAGTGTGTACATCCAAATAACAATTTAAGGACAGTTCTGCTCCCTTGTAAATATAGGCTTATAAGCAAGGAACCATGGTGACCTTGTTAGGTTGAGTAAAGATTAAACATTCCGTTAGCTTTTAGATATTCTACTTCACTTGGTAACTGGTTTGTTTCAAGAATAATAGAGAGTACTAAACATGTAACAGTGGATGTTGATAAGTGCTTACGAAAACCATAAACAGACACACTTTGACAATTCACTTGTCCTGTGACTATTGTATGTCCCTGATGGCACCATATTTTGCTACTGGATGGATAAAGAGGACATTCAGTGTCAAAAGAGGCAAATGTGGTATTTCTTATGGGATCTTGTACCCACAAAACGTGTAAAAGAATAACAGAATTATTCATCTTCTAAATCTTCTGAATTTAACTTCAAGTTTGTAGATTATTCTCTATCTCTGTTTTTCAATCAAAATAAACAGTTTCAGCAGACAAATAATTGATTGTGACTTTTCTTTCTCATTTTACTGCTGGCTTGTGAAGGTTGTCAAGGATGAAAAAGTTATTTAACCAGAGTAATGACCCCCCCCCCCTCCATTGTTATTTGCTATAATTTAAACCAGTATCCAATAAAGGGATTTTTCGTTACTGTGGCAGACAATGTAACACATAGTAAAAAACCAACCTTGACAAGTTTTTGAGATATGGTTGATTGCATGTAACCTATTTTCACAAGCTAACTCCGCCTTTACTACAGAAGGTGGATCTCAGCAAGGGTTTGGTGATGTCATCATGTTAGATGCTCTTGAAAAGATATTTGTCCCACAATAATCTTCATGTCAATTTATCTATCCTTGAGATGTGAATAAACTTAAAGGATGGCTGTAGGCAGAATTTCAGTGTTGACATGTAACACTCCAAGAAAAACATGGTGTGGGGTGAGCATAAATTCCAAGCTCTCCCAAGTGATTAAGAATTAAAGATATGGTGTTGGGTCATCTGAGGCATATTAAGGTTATAATTAAAGTTTTTATAAGTAGTTCTGAAAGGAAGGTTGTACTAATAAATGAAAATAACATTCTCCAAACTGATCAGGGTAGGGGCCTGAACCCTTTATAGGAGGCCTTGAGGCAATGAAGGATTTTATAATGGAAGGGGTGTTGCCCTGGGACATGGGCATCAATCCTGGGGGGGGGGGGCAGGGGGACATGTCCACCTCACTTTTTGAGAAATTTCACATCCCTGCGGGAAGTAACAAATTCCCTAGTAATTTCCTGCAGGAAACTGAAAAATGTCTTGGGGAAATGCATTTCCCAACAGGAAATAGCTATTCCCTACACGAAATGATACAAAATCCTACAGGAAATGTCATTGCCCCATGGGAACTAACAAATTCCCTAGTAAGACCCTGCGGAAAGTTGAAAATATCAAATTTCCCAATAACAAAATACTTGTGGAAAGTATGCTTACCTTCTAAAACCCCATAGAATATGTTCACCCTTTGTGTGATCTCTAGCATGTACATGAGATCTAACGTTAAAAACATGGATCATTTAATTATACTTCACTATTCCATTAGTGAATATCAACTTCATGTTAGATAGAAATTAACTTATTTTTTTTAGGGGGAGGGGGGGGGGGGTGGAAGTTAATGCAATGCAAAGATATGTTAGGAAGGGAGAGATTTATAGTTAAAACCTGGATCATTTCACTTTTCCATTAGTGAAAGGCAACTTCTGGTAAGATTGAAGTCTACTGTTATATTCAGGGTACTTTCTTGTGGTGGGAGTAGAGGGAGAGAGGGTTCTTGAGATATTTCTACATCAGACACGTGTCCATAAACAATATGTAAAGCAATCCTGCATACAAAATCAAAATGAGAGTCTGTTAACTTCAACTAACTTACACAAAGAAAGAAGACATATTTTTGTGAATTTTGATGATCATTTATTATTCTAAGCTCTTTCCATAAAAAATATGCAGGGATTAAATGATTACATGGTAATTAGGATACACCTACACGGTACTTACGGTACAGTTTATGGAGTGACATTTCAAGGCGCTAACAAATCCAACCATACCTGGTTCTAATCTTCCAACACTATCAGTGACAAACGCATACCTCATTAATAGTTCTATCAAAAATATGTTATTATACAAAACGAAACCTTAAGGGGCATGAAGGGTTTTGTGTGGTTATCAAACCAAATTAAACAATACGTTTGTCAAAACTACTGCTACACCATGGCAAAATAAATACTAACAATTATATGCATTCAGTGACCTAATTTTTTAACTACCACTTGGGCATCATGAAAAATTTCAAAAAAACCCCCATAAAAACACTGTTTGGTTACTCAATAACGTATTTGCAGGAAAAGAGGAATACAGACTCTTATAACCTAAATTTCTTAATACAGGAAGCTGGTAACTGGAATGAGAGATATGCACAGAAGGTTGACATTTTTAACCTATTTGTTTCTTGTTGAAAGTGAATCTACTATGTTCAACATAACTTTTGTTCAAATGATCATGGCTAAAATTAAGCCACCAAAATACTTTTGTTATTGTTCCAGAAGATAACATGATGACAATGTCCTGATGTGATTACAAATACTCTATAATACTTACAAATAACTCTATTCCATTAGGCAGTTTCATACGATATATCTTATTATCAAATTTGCCTGTAACACATTTCATGGCCTTCACAGTTAACTTGACAACAAGGACCTCTTGCCTATAATCTTATATTTGACATATATGGCTAGCATTTGCACCAGTTTGCTGATCACTTCCAAACTTGCATTCTCTAACTCTTTTCTCAGAAAACACAACCTTGATGCTCTCTTGCCCTCATACCCTGACAATGGCTCTTATTTCACCAACTTGATGTGAACCATATATGCAATGTAACAATTCTTCCTTCTACCAGTACTTTGACTGATTCTGAAGATCCGACCATCCAATAAGACACTAGAAAATTTATGTAATTCAAGTTTATCAACGGAATCAGAGAATTCTGATGGTAGGTGCTGGTTCATAATTACAAGGGTTCCCTATTAGCAACACATGCAAATTCTCATATGTTAAAGAAACTGCCTTAACCATGATAGGGTAACCTCTTAAAAGCCCTTCTACACTTTTCAAACTGCTGGTTGCATATTGGCAGGGAGTCCTGCAGTAATGTAAAGTTTTGAGCAATCTGAGCCTGTATATTTTTGTGTGCCATGAGAAAAGACTCTTAATTTTACGATTATATCCTTCAAATGGAAAGCAGGAGTTGCTCCAAAGAGGACCACAATTCCTCACAGTATCAGCTAAATGAAGTAACAGATGAACATTGTATGATATGTTGTGGGCACCATACTTTGTTACACAAACTTCACAAGGATAATTTCACACAAGGAAATTTCATGTTCCTTTACACTGTCTTGTAACAACATCCAAATAGCATGTAGCCTACTAACAATGTTATGTGAGCTAGATATGCGGAGGGAAGGACTCCTTTCAGAAACGAAAGTGAGTAAAACAATATCCATGATCTGAACTCAGACACCTTCCAGTGAGTGCTTAGATAGCGATCTCGGGAGGCAAGTAACATCGTTAGGTGGGCTGATGTATTTTATCCTTTCATCAACTGTACTCAGACGTTGCCGATGAACCATTCCTTGTTATGATGTGTTCTGTCAAACCACAGATTCAATAAATGCTCACCTACCCCTTCACAAATGACATGCATGTAGTCCACTGGAAACCCTCTAATTATATAAAATCGTGTCAGTACCAACACGGGGGATATTTCCTTCACTCCTTCATTATGGGGCATAACAGAACCTAACTGAATGGCTTGATCTTCCATACCCCTCTGAGACCTTTTCTCTGGAGTTGGATAGTCATAGGGGTATGTCATAACATGGCCACGACCTTTTGGAACTACCACGCCTTCATGGAGGCACCATGAACATCCAAAATGTCCATTAAACTGCGTTATCCCCTGTAGCTGGCACTTTGCAACAGAGTCACAAGCACACAAAGTAGCAAATACTTTTATGTTGTGTTGTGTTCTACATTAGTTGTAGCATCAGTCTATTTCACTCCATCGTCCACAAGATTATGAAATTCATCCACAAAAGGCTTCAAGAAAGTCGAGAATTGTGGTTTGCTGGTACCAAACCAAAGTCTATTGATGAGAATGTGTTTCTTCCGAATATTTGGTGGTAGTGCTTTCACCAAAACACTGGATCGGCCACACACTACCTTTACTCGACTGGAAAGCAGGCATGCCATCTCAGTTCCAAATGAGTTCAATTTGTTCCTTGTTATGAAAATACTTAGTCAGTGATGAGGTTTCCATTATATCTTGTAATTGAATTGATAAGGGCAAGTTAATTAAATAGAAACCATCCTTAACTAGATCCGACTTCATTATGTTGTTTGTACCACAAATTGTGCAGGACAAAATGCTGTCCATACCAAGGTAGTTCAGCAACCCTTACAATAAGCATGAAATTTGAAATTCAACTTAGTATGATAGATAGAATGTCTCCGGGAGGCAGACTACTGGTAGATGTATATTGATCAGCTGCAGGAGATCGCGAACAGCCACTATCTTTAAGCTATGACGTTTACAAAGCAAAGGCCAGAATTGCCAATGAATTCAGTGGCTCTGTAATTAAGGCTCCATCATAAAGTGGCAGACACTCTTGAGGTGGGACACCACCATTTTCCTCAAGAAGAACATGCTGAAGAAGAAACTCAATTCGATAGCTGGCATTAAACTTATCTATGAAATGTTTTCATTTTTCAGGAGGCCAACTTGTTCCATGACCAATGTCAATGTGAATGAAGTATGTAAGAAAAAAAATTCTTTCCACACGTTATATATATTGGAGGTTTCTGTAAGCGGATCGACAGGATGTTAAAGGTTCTGTACTATATTTTTTAGAACACAGATTAATCTGTGAATTGCATCACCTCATCATCAAGCTCTTCAACAGTATCTTCAAAGAAATCTTCTTCCTCAGAGTCATCAACAGGATATTCTCATTCCCAAATAACAGGGCCTTGCTCACCAGCATCATCTGAATCACGATTTTCAGGAAAGTATATTTCCCTGGCGAAAGGTACCCCTACCTCAGCATCTGAGTGAGCATCAGCTTCTGCATCCTCCTAGAAGTTAACAATAGGGATCATGTAATCACCAAATTTGACATTTAAGAAATGTTTACCTAGTGAGATATCATGTTTAGAAGCCAAGATGCCACTCACACATACACAGTAATATCACCATTGCATATACTTTGCACAGTCTTTGAGAAGGAATGAAACAGGAAGATGAAAACTGTATGATTTCTAATGCCATTCATGGGAGATCAAATAACCCTGCAATATTCTTTTTGAGCTGTCATTTAACAAGCTTGAAAGGTCCATCACTATAATTTACATGCTACACGAGGTGGACGATTTTTTTAATTTATAAAAAAAAAATTGTGTTTTCAATTACAGATGTATGACTATACTTATTGAAATCACAAAGGAGAGATCCATAAGAAAAATTAGTTTTGAAATATGAAAGGGAATTATATTCTAACCATCTGGTAAAATTTGAATCAAATTTGTTTTCGATATATGGACAGCTAAAGATGTTGCCTCCAGTACTAAAGTGAACTTGGAGCAAACAGGTGTGATGTCATTGATTCACATTCACAAACGAAAGTTTGTTCTTCTTTACAAATTGCACCTAATTTTCCACTCAGTTATTTGTTGTATCCATATTGTGACTTTGTCACAGTCATGTCAGAATGTTCACATCACCCTCAGGTAAACAATCAACCCTACCCTATCAAGGTCAAAACAACAGATTGAAAAAAGATGAGAAACAAAACATATTTTGGTGAGTGTGCATCTATGACAGCGTACCTGTTTGCATCAAGTCTGTTTATGGTAGAATATACAATAACTTCAACTGTCAATTTCTCAAAACGGCAAATAGGATTTAAAGGAAAATTTTGCTCTCCATTAACACAAAAAGTAAATTTTGATCTGGAGTATCCTTTTAAATCACTCCCTTTTATTAATGTTCTTATTAAAAGGACATATACTGTAAAGAAACACTTAGCTGTCCAGAACAATACATCTGTAGGCTACATTCTTCTCATTCTCTTTAAGGTACTGTATGCTGTTTTGGCCCCAAATATGCCAGATTTTTAAGTGTGGTCACCTTTGGTCAAAATTCTTGAACTGTTTGTGTACCACAATGGAGGAATATACCTCTATGTGACATACATTCATCTTGTGTGCTCATGTAGAAAGTCGGAGAACAGTTTGGAAAGTAAACCTAAAGAAAAGTATGTTTCAAAAACTTCAAGCAATTATAGCATGCTATAATTTGGGGCATTCAAGACTAACTTTTGATCTAGTACTGTTGAAAAATACTTACATGAATATCAGGAATGCTAGCAGCCGCAACTTTCCATCGGTTTCTTGTCCTTCTAGGTATCTCAATACCAATTTCCTCTAAGTACCTTTTGGAGTGATTAACAGGTATATGAATGAAAGGCTGCATTCTTAGGTACCAAAACACATATCATGTAAATATACTTTATCTCACAACATAAGTAACAAAGTCACTAGACCTAGTGTACTCATATATTTACACAAGGACTAGGAGCATCCAACCTATCTGATCCTCTTTAGAATACATGGCCTAGTTCTGTGTGGCCCATGCCAGTACACCCATTTCATTACCACTTCACAGTACCTAGTATTAAAGGCATTGAAGACTCGCCCCAAACCGCGTTCCGCGCTCTGAAAAAGTTAACTTTCTGTTGCTTGCAAGTGAAGTTTTCTGCTTGTCGCAACAAAATGCAGACAGTATTGAAACGTGATACCTTGTTATCTTTAGCTGGACCTGAGATGTCCATCGCTGTACCGTTTGTACACTGTGATGTGGGTATTGAACGCAGCTGTATGTACTGACTGTACAATAGTGTCTAATTACCGAACGTAGCAATCTGTGTGCATGTTTTTTTGGATCGATGGTGGTGTCTAACACTTCTGTTACACCTCATTCGAAACTAGGTCAGATTACCAGCATTAGACGTTTCTTTGTGTGCGAGTCTTCACACCCTTTAACTCTCTTTAGTGGCCCTAAATTTTCCTTTATTCATAATCATATTATCATTTATAAGTTCCAGTCTAATACATATTATCAGTTGTAATGCACCTGACTCAGCCTTGGCCTAACCTAACTACTACTTGAGTAGTACTGTAGGCTAGGCTTACTATTACTTATATAGCAATAATAGTAATACTAGGCTTAATATAACATGATGGGCTCATAATTGATGCACTTAAGGATTTGACAAAGAGTAGTTGTGAATGTGGTAAGGGATCGTTTCCAAACATAACGGTCATGTGATCCAAGGTCAACAAAGGTTAATCAGGCGTCAAAAACTAGTATTTTTGCAATAACTTGAGAACAAAATGTCCGTCAAGGTTGGGAGATACACTATTGTAATCCAGTAGTGGACCAGCATCTAGGTGACCTTTGACCTCAGGTTGACCTCCGGCGACCTGTATTAGTTTTTTGGTTATTTGAATTTTCGTGGCCATAATCGGCTCTCACTTTCCGATCAAAATTGTCCATGGGTTGACCTCTGTGCGACCTTCGTGTGCGAAATTATCAGAGGTCAATATTTTTGTTTTTTAATAAGTACAGTTAGGATGGTCGTACAGACTTGTCATGTTGCTTTTTCAGTGGAATCAGCGTGTCAAACTACATCTGACCGTGAGGTCAAAAGGTCAAATCTTGAAAAATATGCTCATTTTAGGAGATACAGGCAAAACAAGAAAAGTTTGCCAATATTTTGATATATTATAGAGCTCTTGTGCTTTATAGAAGAAACAAACTCCTGCTTCAATCGGACACCCAGTTCTCAAGTTATGAGGGGCCAGAAGTTTGTTTAGATACCTTTCTAGCAATTACATTATGTGTGTATATTGTAGCCAAAAATTTTTAGGACTGAGTGCACATCATCAAGAGGAACAATTTTGATAAAAAGCATCAGGTCATCCAAGGTCATCCAAGGTTGCTTATGTGCAAAAAACTGCCAACTTATGCGAATTTTTGCAACAACTTCTAGTCACGAAGTCTGACATGGCTGGTATATTAGGACAAGTTGTGAATGAAGTAGGGGCACATTTTCCAAAATAACTGATGTGATCCAAGGTCACCAAAGGTCATTTATGAGTCAAAATGTGTTTTTTTGGCAATAACTTGTGAAACTACCATTGACAGCGTCGCAAAGTATAATATATATTATTCACAAAGTATAGAACAATTTAAGGAGTTTTGAGGCAAGTTTGATGTTGTTATTGCTAGGAATTTTGGAAGAGAGATGCTCTTACAACCTCAGATTATAATTGCGTCAAATATCGCTTTGATTTAGGCAGTGAAATGGAGTAATAGCGATATTTTTCGCGCATCAATCTGCAGCCTAAAGACATAATTATTTGGGAAATTGTATGAAGTCGCCGCTCTAAATGAGCAGCGGCTCAAAGTAGCAGTGAGGTACTGTATATGCTTAGGACTCCGGCACACCTACTTTCTGTATAGTATATGCCTAGCAGGCCTCGACAAATACGGTCGCCAACTCGCCATTGGCGACTAGAATTTGCGACTGGCGAGCAAAAAATGCATTACGCTCGACATTTTGGCGAGTGGCTCATTCGCTCACTGGCTTTATACGATAGGCTTACTATTAACTTGTGAGCCAATCAACAAAGGCCTATTGCCTAATGTTACACGTCACAGTAGAATTATCAAGTGCACTGTTACAAGTAGGTCCTATAGGAACAGCTCTGTTCACCAGCTCGAAACTAATTTGATACTAATCGACTAAATGATGCACGATAGGTGTAACCAAACTGGAAAACTACAAACTTAAATAAATGCGTAACGACAACTCAAACAGGGGTAACGCATGAATATCATGTTTTAAACACTTTTGACGAAGAACAATTTAAATAGATCGTTTTTGCTCTTAACAACTAACAGTAACACTAAACCGCGATATCCTAAGTTAGGCAATACTACCTATAGGCTTATATCACACAAACACTTTGCGAGAAAAAATGGCGAGTAAATTGAACGTTTTGGCGAGTAGAATTTTAGACTCGGTCGCCAGTTGGCGAGTAGTTTTAAAAAAAATTGTCGAGGCCTGATGCCTAGTAAAGTAGAGGAGCCCTAATGTAACAGAAGCAAAGCTATCTTCGTAGGTATTTTTACAGATGTTGTATTTTCAATTGTTTGAGACATTACAGTAGGCCTAGCTGCTTATTTATGATTCTGCGTCATGTTTTACTTTGTTCAACACTTACTTTTGGTGGAAAAAGTTTTAATTTCGTACTGCTAAGAAACATGACTTTCTAATGCGCAATTACGTAGCACCATGCATTTGCATAACTGCCTAACCTTGTTCATAGAAAGTTGATGTTGCAGATCTGTACTTCGGAGACTTGACCAACAATCATAGGCCTAGTGGCGAGTGGTATTTGGCGAGTAGATTTTTAGTCATGGTCGCCAAATAGCGAGTACTTTCAAAAATATTTGTTGAGGCCTGAAAACCTTCACAACATGATTTCTCATGGTAGAAATCATGGATACTTTTCATGGTATATGGATTTGCCATATTGAGTACAAGAATCCTATTACTTGTGAGGTCAAATCTCCTAAGGTCCTAAGGTCACCAGTGGTCAAACTCTGAAAAACCGTTTACATGATATGTAACGATGGAAATCGTGGATACCTCTAATACTTGGTGTGTGGATTCATAACATTGATTACAAGACCCCTATTGTTTTTGATGGAGGTGTGTATAGCCACGTACAGTAGACTGAATTGTGTTATCATGCCATAGTGTTATTGTACAGCTACTTCTGGTTATACTAACAAGCAGAAGTCTAGTGCATTGAAGTCATCGAAACCTCAATGCATTTTGCATCTGGTTCATATGTGTAGTTCCTCAGAAATGTAATGATCTCAAAACAATGATTGTTCTGTGCATACGCAACGTACAATTGAGCAGAATTTAACCACAATATGTTTGCTGTATCAAGTTCTCTCATGCCCCTAAATTGACACATTTATCGATGAACTAACTGCAGTGTAGGCCTTAGTATACATCCATTGACTTTATATGCTGTGTTGCTATGCTCTGAGCCTCTAAGCTCAGACAGGTCAGGGTCAGTGGCGGAGCTGGGGGTATTGGTCAGAGGGGGCGAGAATGGCCTGTAGGGACGCTTTCGACACTATCTAAGCGGAGCGCCACCACAGGTTGGCGCGGAGCGTACAGAAATTTTTTGAGTACAGATACTCCCTAGATTGCCGGAAATGACCCTTTCCAGGCCTTGCTAATTTGCAGATAAACGAAGAATAAATAAGTGTCTTCGCCATTTGTGACAACTCGGAACTTTATATGGGTGTTGAAAGTACATGCGCATCATCACAATGGCCTGTGGTATCTTTGTGAGTGCTCATGTTTTCAAAAAAATAGATCGAAAACCCTGTACAGTTCTTGGAAATAGTTTCGTACAACGGAATTAAGTGCCGATAAATTAAAGATCGCCGTACGTTAGAGCATTTTGTCAGAAAATAAACCAACAAAATGTAACAAATGTCAATAGGTAGATGAGAGCGCAATAAAAAAGTCAATAATCGCGAATGAGTAAAAAGTGGTTAAAAGCTGCAAAGGACGCCAGCAGTCCATTTGAGTCCGTCAGAGGGGCATCCGCCCCCCCTGACTGTATGGACGCTCCGCCACTGGTCAGGGTCCCAGAGAGTAATGGTATCATATTGAGGTAATGTTGGTTAATTTTAGGGGGTAAGATTTTCAAATGCCCAAAAAATGTGCAAAACTTGGGGGAGGGTGTTAAAAGCTTTTAAAAAAAACACAATTTGGTCAGCAAATAGCTGACATGGATTCAAACTCATGAAATATGTCATTCTGCTTGACTGCAAAAAGTTGTGGTGGCCTGCTGCATAGTTGATAGTTATATTTGAACAGGGGCGTAGCGAGTGGGGGGGTGTGGGGGGGGTGTCACTGTTGGTCGCTGTCGGCAAATTTTGGGTCTGTCGGCAAAAGGAGAAAAGGTGAAGAGAGCGGAAGGGGAAGAAAGAAGGAAAGCTGAATAGAGAAAAGGAGAACGGGAGCTTCTTCTGTGCCAAATTTGACTTAAAATATGCACTAGATTGCATCTAAGAACGTTTCAAAACTAAAAATTTTCCAAAGGGGAGGGGGAGGGGTCTAAGGGATCCGTCGGCAAATCAAATTTGACTTAAAATATGCACCAGATTGCATCTAAGGACGTTTCAAAACTAAAAAATTTCCAAAGGTGAGGGGGACACCCCCTCCCCTTAGACCTCTCCCCCATTTCAGTCAGCACTTCCACATCCGTCGGCATATCAAATTTGACTTTAAATATGCACCAGATGCATCTAAGGACGTTAAAACTAAACAATTTCCAAAGGGGAGGGGGAACACCCACCATTTAGGTCACCACTTCCAGATCCGTCAGCAAATCAAATTTGACTTAAAATATGCACCAGATTGCATCTAAGGACGTTTCAAAACTAAAAAAAGGGGGACACCACCTCCCCTTAGACCCCTCCCCCATTTCAGTCACCACTTCCAGATCCGTCGGCAAATCAAATTCTCCACACCCCCCCAACAAAAACCCCTTCGCTACGCCCCTGTATTTGAAGGTGTGTCAATGACGAGGGTGCATCAATGAACCCTTTACTATACAACATATAACATTAGCTTAGGCCTAACGTTTAGCTTTAAAGTATGAAACTAACGATAGGGTACGCTAACGGCAGTATATACGTGTTGTACGAGTGGATCCATTCTCACCTTTTATATCGTCTTGGTCGATCAAAGCTCATATTTATAATTGGTGTTAAACGTCATCCATCAATTGGAATTTATTTTGAACAATAAATGTTTTTTTTAAACCGACATCAGTCTTATTGTATCGTTAAGTTTTGTGCTCACGGGCCTGGTATATACGTATAATGCTTTAGTTTGAATGATTTCTCCATGTACCCCATCCCCAGCAAGGCATACCCGAAAAAGCGACCATGGAATTTTATATAATCAACATAGGGTATTTTTTATTATTTGTAAATGCGTTTGAATTTGTGAGCAATTTTTGGCTGTATTTTTAATAATTGCATTTCGAAGATAAACGATATTCATATTTCATACACTAAAGTAGTTCTAGAGAAACACTAATTGAAACAATTGAAGAGTATCTACTGCGGTTATACATATTACCCCTCATAAAATAGAATCTTCCCTGTTTGTGGTTAGTTAACAGCTTAACAGCAATCGAGCGTGAAAATGAAATGCAATATAGAGTGGGGTACATTAACTTGAAGAACACTGCCTTTCAAAAGTCATACTGAACAACGAGTAATAATTCCATAAATTTCGTAGTCAATTTACGGTAATTTTGCACAGAGAGAAAAGTGAATATGGCATTTTTGCTTAAGGTAGCATACGCCCATTAAAAGCCCCATTGACTTACACACTATTCACAAAAGTAATGTGGTCTCTAAGTCTAGATAGAAGTTTTCACTAGCTAAACGCTACCCATCACCGGATAGCTGACAAGTTGGCCTTTCATGGCACCATCAATTTTTCGTATCATGACCATGTAGATTTTTTGCTATCCGAGCCGGAAGTTTTCGTCACTTGTAAACATACCGCTTCACTCAGTGGTAAACAAATTTCCTACGCTGCTCCTGGGAGGCCTAAAGGGGTCTAAAATTGCCTCAATTGACCACATTTTCTCACCACATGTACTTCCATTCATGCTCTTCAACATGCAGCCACAAAAAACTAGATTATGATTGATAACAGGTCACAAAAGATGTTCTCCTGCTGCTTTTTGGCACTTTTCCTGAAACAGGAGAACAATCGAGCGGATGGATATAGACTCTAATAGGAGTATGCCACCTGAAAAAGATGAGAGGTAGCCATATTGTAACTCAGTTTATAAATGGCGGCGCTATTTCTCAAGTACCGTTACAGCATTTTCAGCATCGCTGATAACTGATAAAGACTAGAGTCAAGTGAGCCTTACATTCAGCCTCACATTCGTAACTCACCAAAAGCTCAGTAGAGATGAAGTTAGCATACACGCTCAGCACCGCGTATATATTAACTTCATCTTGGGGCGTGTGTGATTACTACGGTGCTGTTTAATGGCCATGATCAGTAACACTTTGTCTTTACCCAATTTGTCACTGCAGTGTTTAGTGTATCTTTCGCCTGTGTGATTTCTACGGTGCTGTTTAATCGTAGAATATCTTCAGTCGCAAACATTTGGGCAAGCTCCATAGCTGTCCATTTTACTTTTTGCCAGTTCTTTTTATGAAAGGAAATTATATGTTCTTTCTTTTGGAAACATGTAGGTCAGTAGGTGTTCCCTGATATTTAACAGAAGGCAAAAGGGCAAAGTTAATTTGTCTCTTGATCCTTCAGGCATGTTTTTAACTCCATAATCCGGACTTTGAGGTACAAAGTCACCTTTTTGTCAGAAGGCAAAAGAATTTTGCCTTGAATATTTATGTGCGTTTGAGTGTCACAAAACTTCCTTACATATAAACGACTTTGGGTCTGTCGTTTGCTGCGATTTGAAGTGCAACTAAAAGCAATACTCTAGCCTACACTTTTGGGTCATATAGGTTGTGGACGCTAAATAAATTTGCTTCGAGAAACCTGTAGATCCAAAACTATTTCTTTTTTCAAGCACTTGCACAATCTTAATGTGCATATCATGTAGGCATGCATCGGTTATTGAATCGCATGCCATTAACATACAATTATTTGCCATGTTATTACCATTGAAAGTTTAACCATTGAAAAACACATTGCATTTCATTTCTCTTTCAGTAGGTACCCGAAAAATTCTCGGCATATTGCCCGAATTTTCACCAAAATATTTGGTTAGGGGAATGCAGCACCCCAGCCCCCCCCCCCCGCCTCCTAGGCCTATGCTTGTAATCCATCAAGATAGATGGACGTAATGCCAACTCGTTGATGTAGTCCACCGTATTATTT
>JAIPMN010000335.1:17703-32811 GCA_020650975.1 Apostichopus californicus
GCAAGCGATATCTATACCCCACAGTGAAACATTAAAACAGCATTGAAATCAGGCAAGCGATATCTATACCCCACAGTGAAACATTAAAACAGCATTGAAATCAGGCAAGCGATATCTATACCCCACAGTGAAACATTAAAACAGCATTGAAATCAGGCAAGTGATATCTATACCCCACAGTGAAACATTAAAACAGTATTGAAATCAGGCAAAAGATATCTATATCCCACAGTGAAACATTGAAACAGTATTGAAATCAGGCAAGAGTATCCATACCTCATAGAGAAACATTAAAACAGTATTGAAATCAAGCAAAAGATATCGATACCCCACAGTGAAACATTAAAACAGTATTGAAATCAGGCAAAAGATATCTATACCCCACAGTGAAACATTGAAACAGTATTGAAATCAGGCAAGCGATATCTATATCCCACAGTGAAACATTGAAACAGTATTGAAATCAAGCAAGAGTATCCATACCTCATAGAGAAACCTAGCAAGCTTTGTGTTGTACTGCCAAAGTTTCAACGCAGTTTCAACTTCTTGTGACATGGAAGACTGACTGTTAAGGTCAGAGGTCATGTATGATGAAGTTGATGGCAATGGACCAAAGGCTTGGTGATATTCTGTGATTTTTGCCAGTTGCTCCTTAAGGAACTTTGTTAAAAGCTGGCACCATTCTAAGAGACAGAGAGAATAAAAGATATGTAACATTACAAGATGATAGATTTAGGTACACATTCACCAAAACAGGCAGAACCAGAAAATGAAATGTTTATTGGTTCCGATGCCCAAACATTCATAGTGTGGTAGGCCATACATGTAAATATTTATGAACTTATGCAACAAAAATGAAAAGTGATTATCTACTGAATAAGGCGGCAACATATAAACGAAGGTCCCAGCAATCAGTTATCATGTTGATAAAGTCTATTTAGTAACATAGTATAAACCAAACCAGGAGTGTTAGCTCAGTGGTTAACGCCGGTGCCTTTCAATCATAAGGTCCCGAGATCGAGTCACTCCAAGATTGATGTATGTCGTCCAGTTACAGAGTTGTTGACAATTGACAATTCATCATGATGGACGTTACATATGAATCTAAGAGATTGACTTGTATATGTAACTGGATTGTCTGATAAGAGAGACAGACTTGTAAGGTAAGGGTGTATATGTAACTGGTTTGTCTGATAGAAGTGACAGACTTGTAAGGTAAGGGTGTATATGTAACTGGTTTGTCTGATAGAAGTGACAGACTTGTAAGGTAAGGGTGTATATGTAAATTGGGTTGCATTGTAGGAGAGACCATCTTATAAGGTAAGGGTGTATATAACACTGGAGTGTGGTGTAGGACTGCATAATTATTAAACATGGAGCAAAATGGCTTGGTGATTCCTTGTCAAATTTCATGTAAACATATTAATGGAACCCCATACTACTATACTGAGCTTGCACTACTATGGTATTGAGTTGGCAGTAGTATGGTATTGCATTTGGAGTGCTATGGTACTGAGTTTTCATTACTATGGTATTGAGTTTGCATTACTATGGTATTGAGTTGGCAGAACTATGGTATTGAGTTGGCAATGATATGATATTGAGTTGGCAGTGTTATGGTATTGCGTTTGCATTACTATGGTATTGAGTTGGCAGTACTATGGTATTGCATTTGGAGTGCAATGGTACTGAGTTTGTAGTACTATGGTATTTCGTTTGCAGCTCCATTGTATTGCTGTTTTCATTGCTATTGTATTGAGTTTGCATTACTATGGTATTGAGTTGACAGTAACATTGTATTGCCATTGCAGTGCTATTGTATTGCCATTTTCATTGATTTTGTATTGAGTTTGCAGTACTATGGCATTTGAGTTTGCAGTACTGTTGTACTGCTTTTGCAGTAATATTGTATTGAGTTTGCATTAATTTTGAATTGAGTTTGCAGTGCTATTGTATTAATTTTGCAGTACTATATGCAAGGGAGTAATATAATCTGAGGATTATACCTTGAGATGGATCATTAGGTTGCCGTTTCTTCATTCTGTTCTCTGACTGTGCCACTCCTGCATAGGCAGCTGTCATCTTAAGGAACCAAGCTGCCCTTGACATCGGAACTTCAAACTCAGAAAGTATGACAAAAATGTCATTTCTTTGATTAAACCATGGAACCTGCAAACAAATTTGATTTTTACAATTAATATTATGCAACTTTCACTAATAGCATTTACATTCAGTATTGTGTAGACCTCCTGGTGCATGTGTAAATAACTTCATGCCCTATGGAACAGTGAAAGGAGTACAGAAAGGTGCCAAACACGTCATGGAGACAACAGAGTTCAATAACTGTCAGTGGCATCCTCCAATGATTCACTCAACAACTGTGGCATGATGGCAGTTGTCAATGAGATATAGTTGACTTTTACCAATTACTCCTCCAAGGAATGGCTTACAATACATTCATTAAAGAAAATGGAAAAGATGAAGAAGGGTTCCTTCATTGACCTATTAAGTAAACAAAAATGCCTTTCACTACAAAGCTTTATTGCTGTGGGGGGATGACAAAAGCAGTCCACAGGTTTTTATTTACATTCTATTTGCCAGAATCCCTTAAGATCTAATAAATAATTGTCATCTTCAAAGAGGTGGTTTGATGTCTTGCTTGTCTACTTCAGTTAACTAAATATTACATTACTACATTACATTACATATTTGCATTACTTACATATCATCACCATATAACAATACAATGACAATGGTCCTAATAATGGTTATATTGTAAAACCTGTTCATGATCCATCCGTGGTCCTAATACTGATCATGTTGGACAGATTGATGACTCCAACAGTGATCCTAGTAATATTCACAAGTTTGTACCTATTCATGGTCCAACAATGGTCCTAATACTGGAGATAATGTTGATCTCATAATGGCCATAACGTTAACACCATTCATGATCCAACAACGGTCAAAAGGTTGAAATGTTGACAAATTCCATTTAGTAACATAGTATATAAACAGATACATGCATGAATACTAATGAGTTCAAATTTTAAGATCTCATAAGCATGTATCTTAATACTAACATTGCATTATCCAAGTACATGTATAAAACTAATTAGACATCAGAGATATTTGATTAAGAATTTTATGTTCACTGATTAATATTCATGATATGCATACAAAAAAAAACACGGTTGATTGTATGAATGTAGTGTGACAAAATAATCTGCCAAGGATGAAAACTATGTAACATTCGGTTCCAATCTTGTGTCTAAAAGCCATTTATAGCAATTTGATGAATATAAATAACATAAAGTAAGGGACTTCATGCAAATGTGCTTATTATGTACCAACCTCACCATATCAGTAGGAACCAAATGTAACGTTAGGCCCAGCCCACTCAATAGCATTCATGCGAAGAGAACCAAGAACAATAGGGCACATCTACTCATCATGGGGCATCTATCTTCCCAGTATCACAGTGATTCAATTTGTGGTTGTTGAGATATTGTGGATGTTGAGATATTGTGGTTTTAAGATATTGTTTTTACAAGCTATCCGTCACATCCACGCAGATGCCAAAAATTTAAATGAGCCTTCAGCATTTTAACCATCAAATGGGTTTGTACATCACACACAAGCAATTTTGTGTCCCTGACTAGTATCTTGTGTCTGGAACGCAGAATCCTGCAACGTTAGTCCTTATAATGGTCTTAACAGTGAACCTATTGATGACTACCTGGTGTGTCTAATATAAAATACTAATGATCGTATCATACTAAATTTACTTTAATACCTTTCTTGACAATGTATTTAGAGGCTTTGATCCAGCTAGATCTTGAAACCATGGTCGGTAAGTTCCCTTAGACTTGTGATTTTGATTTATCTGCAAGGAGAGAAAGATGAAATATTGTTTCTTCAAATGCACACTCATAATTCTTACAACATTCAATCACAAACATTAAAAATATTGTTTACTTGTACAGTCCGTTAACTGTGCACATAACCCATACTGTTGAGGATTACTTGTACTATCTCATGTAGTTAATGAACTGTGCCCGTGAACCATACTGTGTTGACGGTTACTTGTCCTATCTCATGTAGTTAATGAACTGTGCCCGTGAACCATACTGTGTTGACGGTTACTTGTACTATCTCATGTAGTTACTGAACTGTGCCCATGAACCATACTGTGTTGACGGTTACTTGTCCTATCTCATGTAGTTAATGAACTGTGCACATGAACCAAACTGTGTTGACGGTTACTTGTACTATCTCATGTAGTTAATGAACTGTGCCCATGAACCATACTGTGTTGATGGTTACTTGTACTATCTCATGTAGTTAATGAACTGTGCCCATGAACCATACTGTGTTGACGGTTACTTGTACTATCTCATGTAGTTAATGAACTGTGCCCATGAACCATACTGTGTTGACGGTTACTTGTACTATCTCATGTAGTTAATGAACTGTGCCCATGAACCATACTGTGTTGATGGTTACTTGTACTATCTCATGTAGTTAATGAACTGTGCACATAACCCATACTGTGTTGACGGATACTTGTACTATCTCATGTAGTTAATGAACTGTGCCCATGAACCATACTGTGTTGACGGTTACTTGTACTATCTCATGTAGTTAATGAACCATACTGTGTTGACGGTTACTTGTACTATCTCATGTAGTTAATGAACTGTGCCCATGAACCAAACTGTGTTGACGGCTGCTTGTCCTATCTCATGTAGTTAATGAACTGTGCCCATGAACCAAACTGTGTTGAGGATTACTTGCACTATCTCATGTAGTTAATGAACTGTGCCCATGAACCAAACTGTGTTGAGGATTACTTGTATTATCTCATGTAGTTACTGAACTGTGCCCATGAACCAAACTGTGTTGACGGTTACTTGTCCTATCTCATGTAGTTATTGAACTGTGCCCATGAACCAAACTGTGTTGAGGATTACTTGTCCTATCTCATGTAGTTACTGAACTGTGCCCATGAACCAAACTGTGTTGACGGTTACTTATCCTATCTCATGTAGTTAATGAACTGTGCCCATGAACCAAACTGTGTTGAGGATTACTTGTACTATCTCATGTAGTTAATGAACCATACTGTGTTGAGGATTACTTGTCCTATCTCATGTAGTTAATGAACTGTGCCCATGAACCAAACTGTGTTGATGGTTACTTGTACTATCACATGTAGTTAATGAACTGTGCCCGTGAACCATACTGTGTTGATGGTTACTTGTACTATCTCATGTAGTTAATGAACTGTGCCCGTGAACCAAACTGTGTTGAGGATTACTTGTACTATCTCATGTAGTTAATGAACTGTGCCCATGAACCAAACTGTGTTGACGGTTACTCGTCCTATCTCATGTAGTTAATGAACTGTGCCCGTGAACCAAACTGTGTTGATGGTTACTTTTACTATCTCATGTAGTTAATGAACTGTGCCCGTGAACCATACTGTGTTGACGGTTACTTATCCTATCTCATGTAGTTAATGAACTGTGCCTGTGAACCATACTGTGTTGATGGTTATTTGTACTATCTCATGTAGTTTATGAAGTTACTCATAACTCTCTAATTGTAAGTGCTGAGTGTGAGCTGAGAGGGGTGTCATAGTAGTTTTGAGCTATGGGGATGGGATAGAGGCTTACCAATAAGAAGTTGTCCTTGGATACTTGTGACTTCTTCCTGCTAGAGTCTTGACATGTATTAAGCTTTTGTTTCTCTGCTAAGATGCTGCTAAAATTAGCTCCAAACTGGAAGGATTTGAGGAGAAAGAGCACATCAGTGTTAAACAGTCAAAATCATTGATTAAATATATACACAACCTACAATAAACATCTTTGCAAAACTCTAAAAACCAATGCAAGTTTGTATGAAGGTCTTTAAATGATGACATACTGTGAACTAGTTTAGTTTAGTAGAAAAAAGGATCAGGAGGGACACTCCTGTCCCCATAATGTGCCCATAAAGGACCCTATAAGAGAGAAAAAAAACTGAAGACACAAACACTCAGACCCGAATATAATGCTTAAAGTGCTTGTCCAAAGCATTGTTAAACCCATTCACACTACTTTCAAGTACAACTATCTCAGGCAAACCGTTCTACTCATTGACATTGCTATTAGAAAAAAGTTATGCCGAATATTAATCCTACTTTGTGACTTTTGTAGTTTAAGACAATGACCTCTGGTACAACTATTATTTGCAAACATGAAAAAGTCAGTTTAGGATAAATTGTGAAAACCATACACAATCTTGAAAACCTGAATCAAGTCACCACGTAACCTCCTAAGCTCCAGTGTGGTGAGATTGAACAGTTGTAACCGCCTATAATGAGGAACACTCTTTAAGGAACTAATCATCCTAGTAGCCCTCCTCAGGACTTTTTCGAGTACTTCCTGATCCTTAGCAAAATATGGGTTCCAAGCCTGCACAGCATACTCCAGATGAGGCTAACCAACTGCTTATAAAGCCTAACTACTGTCCTCTTTCAGAAAACTGAAGTTCCTCTTGATCATACCTAAAACCCTATCTCTTTTAGCAGCTTCAAGACAATGTTTAGAAGGTTGCAGAGATGAGTTAATGTAGATACCTAGGTCTCTTTCAACAAAGACCTCCTGTAACTCCACACCATTAAGATTGTAGGTATACTTTTGGTTACTACTACCATTATGCATCACCTTGCATTTATCAATATTAAAAAGCATTTGCCATCCCTGAGACCAGGAAAAAACTTTATCCAAATCCGTTTAAAATTTCTCAGAATCGCTTTTGGAAGAGACCTCAGAATACCATTTGGTGTCATCTGCAAACTTCTTAGCTGTACACAAAATATCTCCGTCAAGGTCATTTATATAGGCAACAAACAACAAGGGACCCAAAACAGACCCTTGTGGAACCCCACTAGTAACGTCCTGCCAAGAAGAAGCAAGTGCTGTACGGTCGTCATGGATTCAACTGTCAGCAAAGCAACTTATGACTCAAGGTGATTTGTTGAATGTGTCCTTTGAATGGCACAGGAATGCCTATGGAAATATATTGCGACACATGGAATAGATTGAGTCTTCAAATGTTGGCTAGTACTTTTGACAGTTTGAATATTTCTCGCATTGAATACTATAGCTCCTGTGTAGAAAACTGCTATTCATCTTTACAATCGTATTTCCAGTTGACAATTTTTTGTAGCATTTTTGCGATGGATAAATTATTCACTGCAATATACTTCATGTAATGGTGCTAGGTGTAAAATATGTGCCCAAGCATGTAGCCTGATGTACAGTTAGAATGGAAAGGTCAAAACATCTGCTGTGCATGCATACAAATTATTGTTTCATTCTGTAAACAAACAGCATGTTTTTTGTTTGAAAGTTTCAACTCATGATTTCATGCATCATAGGAAAACATTTTAACAATCAGCTTCCTTCATTTTAAATTCCAACTTCCGTACCCAAAAATATGACAATCAGGTTTCTTCATTTGAAATGCAACTTTGAAGTTCAAGATGTAAGCAAGCACTCACCTTGTTTCTGTTTATGTGACATTTTCTTGCTGATCCATGCTGTAAGATAAAATACAATCAATAAGTCAACAAACATCTGAGCATCTCAATAATCTTACCCATTTATACCCTGTGCTGCAGGAGGAATGAAAACAATGAGTATAAAAAATATAGAAAATATAACCATGGTAAGAACAGATAGAGAAGATAATTTACTAAGGTCTGACATAAATCATACAGGAGAACATTCAAAGTCCATACAAGATAAGAATTTTTAAAAAATGTATCTCCTTGTGACTTTTGAATGTGACCTGGAATACATAATGTTACACACAAATTACAATATTTGCTCAGTTAATTTGTAAAGTGTCTTATTGTTTCATCAAGGAGCATTATCTTAATTACCATCTTCATCTGATGAAGTACAAACTCCTACAAGATACTGTAAATACTTTAAGCATCTTCTATCAGAGAAAATAAAGTAAGATATGAATAAAGAGATACAGTACAGTGAACAAGTCAAGTGCTGACTTAGTACGGTCTGTATGATGTCATTTTTATACAAGTGCAAGAATGTGAAGGAACACTTCAAACCTAGTTTCTTCAAAGTAGAAGCTGGGATTGGTAATGGCAAGCTGCTTGTACAATTTTTCAAATAAAGGAAAATATTCATGACAAGCAAGCATGATAAACAATGATCTCTCAAACTAAAAGACATATTGGATTGACTACAGTGCAATTAATAAAATTATGGTAATAACCTGTTTAAAATTTACATAAAAAAAAAAATCAAACAAATATTGAAAAGAAAGCCTACCTCTTCTGAAAACAATGGTTTGTTACTAAAACCAAACTTGGCATTGGATGCAGTCAACTCATCCTGTAGAAATATAAATGAAAGAAATGAACTTTGTGAAACTATATACTGAACACCAAACTAATTGAAAATAATGGTACACATGCACTGACTTGATGAAGATCAGCAATGCTGCAGTAGCTCACACTGAGCTCTTCATTGATGTTACAGTCATTGATGTTACAGTAGAGAAATATTAGCTGGAATGCAGACAAGTGAATGTTATGATTTGAAACAATGTAACTGTATGTTTTGAGTCATCCCCAAGAAATAATCAGACACCAAACCAAATGAGAACATCAAAGTGGTTTTATTCCAAACTTACCAAATGAGATCTATCGTATACAAAATATATACAACATATTTTACTTACACATTTGAACAAAAGTAGGCAATATCCTTTTTGGATGGACTCAAAAGAATTTAAAACAATGTGCGGCTTGTAAGGTAGTTCCAAAATAGTGACTTGGCCATATACAGCAGTCAATTTGAGCACAGAGAGGCAAATTTTCGACCGTTTTGTAACGAGGAATATTGCTTTTTAACTTCAAATATGGGACCATTTATTAGAGTCCCTTCAAAAACAGTTTGGACCACAAAGGTGATGGGATGTGGAGGGCGGGGGGGGGGGGGAACAAAGTATACATCTTTACCCGCCAGCAACAACTGTTGTTACTTTTTTAAAATAACATTTGTTACTGTAACCCTACATGAGAGATGCCGGCAAATTTGGGATTTCGTGTAATGGTGACTGGATTTCAAATATTGCTTCAATATCCACCTGTGCTATTGTGAAATAGTTTACGATAAACAATATGCATGGAATACAATTACTAAAATTTCACAGGCAGAAAGCTGTACAAGCTTTACAGTCTGCCTTGTGTTTCATAATTTTGCAAAATATTTAAAACTTTAATTAAAATGTGATGATTTTACCTTACAAAATGAGATGCCAGGTAGATTACAAACTTTACATTATGTAACTTATTTAGCCTAGGAATTAGTTGGGTTCTTCTTTTTGGGGAAATGTCAAAAAGTAAGTGTAATAATACTGTACTAGTGATGGAAATCGGTACCCTATAAACCTGTGAACCAACCGTCAATACTACCTCTCGGTACCGAAATTTGTATAAATCACTAACAGAGATCTCCACTTACAGTTACAATTTTACTGTACTGAACATGTACACACTTAGTACACACTGTACATGTATGCAATGGTTCACATTAATTTTCTTTTCTGATATAAGGTTGGGTAGAGGATGTGGGTGGGAGGGGGGTGGGTTACATGGATACAGACAATTTGAAGCAGAAGATTACCATACCAAATAATTCAGTATACCTTAATGCATGTTTATGCAGTCTCTTTGCAGTATAAAACAGTCACATACTGTATGCTATACTAATCTGCATAGTGCACTATGGGGAGGTTGTTGGGGGGGTGTTGTGGGAGGGTGGGAGTTTAATTGTGACAAAATTCGACCTTGAAATGCCCAAAATAGCCCCAAATATTAGTAAAATGTGATGTTTAAGGGCGCTGTTCACAGGCATTGTTGGGCATATGACCCTGAAAATGCAGTTTATTTGTAGTCCTTATGCTAGTGTACCACCCTCTTAATTGTTAAGCACCTGTATGCTAATGCTAAGAAGTGATTGTCTTTTGAATGACTCAAAGTGGCTTGTGCAAGCATTTTCATACATACGAACCAAGTGATTTTTGCAATTTTCGAGTCGTCAATTGGAGTAGATAACACAAAATACACAACTTTTTGACTTGAGTTTTTAAAAATAGGGTCAATACACTCCTGAAAAATGGTATTTAAATAAAACTTGAAATTTACCCACAGGCCCAAATTTGACCCCCAATTAGGGCCAGAAGTGAGATTTCTTAAGTTTGAGGGCGCTGTTGGTAAAACGTACGACCCGCCTGACTTTTTTTTTTCACTTTTCCCATACAACTACCACTTGACAAGGATCCTATGCAAATTAAAGCTCAAACATGCCTTTGCTTGTGAATATAGAGCACACTCAAAGTAGGGCCAGAAAAGGCCCCTATCTCATTATCTGCCATTTTAATTACTTGTAACCAAAAATTGAGACCGTAAATTTTCCTCAAAATTAGCTAAATTCGAAGACTGGGCACATGTCTTCCACAATATCTGACATAAAATACTTAACATTTATGCAAAAGATGCCTCCAAACTTGACACAAATTTAGGGTTCTTAAAATGCAATCTGGATCTTAAAATGCAATCAACTTTTTGGTTGTTAGAAACAGCCTCGCCTAGCAACCAAAAAGTTGTCAAAATTTGTTTGCACAATTTCATCCTTTGAGACATATGGCAAGACACCATATCAATTTCAGGCGATTCTGAGTGGGTCGATGTGGAGGCCACTGTTGATTTGGCATGGATTGACCCATAAATCAACCATTGGTCCTTTTGAGAACCTGTTGAGGACCAGGTGTCTGATATGAGCAAGAGTTGGCTTGTTTTACAGAATTCACAGAATCAATCTAACTGTACTTATTACGAATTTTAACAAAACCAAACAAAACCTTGATCTCTATTAACTTCGCACACAAAGGTTGCAGAGGAGTCAACTTATGGACAATGTAGATTGGAATATGGCCACGAACTTGAATGGAGTTAAACTGGTTACGAATAAGGATGTTAAACTTAAAGTTCGTAACATTTCTATTTGTTCGTAAACGTAATAATACTGAAAGTTAAAAAAAAGTACAAAATAATGTTGGAATGTAAGAAATATACATCTACACTTTGGTAAAGATTGAAGATGGATGGTTTGTCTGAGATACTTTTTGAGATGGATATTTTGAGTAACTATTCTAAGCCCATTTCAAAGGTGACATACCCATCGAGGGGGTTAGGCCATTCGCTCAGCACAGTGCTTACGGGGTAGAATGTCATATTTTTGTATTTCGGAAATTTGTAAAAAAAATCTATTTTTTTCTTTCCGCGAATCTCCAGATGTGATTTGGTACCTACAAAAGGATGTATAAGAGCCTTTTTTTACAATGAAAGCAAAAGGAAACAGAGGAAAATCACAACAATAATTGTGTCTATCACATACTTCGTTGCTGATTTCATATAAATGTGATATTTTCTCTTTTTCAAATAATCGGAATCGGCCCAATTATGAAAAATAAATGGTAATCGGTATTTTCTGTTCAAGCATAATCATCCTTAATTACACACACATGCCTCCAGTAAAATTATAAGCTGCCTAACTTCCTTTACTTTTACTCAGTCTAACCATCCTTCTCGACTCTTTTTGATACTTTGTTATTTTCATCATCCTGGATTTGATATCCTATAATTGAAGAAAAACATAGTGTACATGTATATGGAAAAAAAAAAATTGTTTTCCGCACAATAAATTTTTCAGCGGAAAGTAATCAGCGGAAAGTACTGTGTGCGGAGAATAACTGACACCAAATCTGCCAATGGGCCTATGTACATACAGTAATGAACTGCATGTAATTTAGCGAGAGATCTGCACACTGTAGCCTAGGTACAGGGATTTTTGAAAAGGTCTTTGATGGTGAAATCTCTGCATGGTTAAAGCATGGAGCTACCACGTAGTTGGCGATTAGTATAGTCAATATTGTGAATTTCGGACACATACGAATTTCGGACACCCCTAAGAAATACACGATTTCACCATGACAACCTACAGGAAGAGCCAAATTTCACCAAAAAGTACAAAGCTACAGTTATTTTCTCTCCAAAATGACCCATGTGCAAGTAAATACTTACATATTTGTCAATAAAATGACGGAGATCTATGAAATCTATTATAATTACTGAAAGAGCAACTGCGCCACCAATTTTATCACCAGCGCCACACTGTGGGACCGTGTGTCCGAAAATTTGCAATACTCTAGCAAAGAAATACCAGTTCCACAATCACAAGAATCTTCTTGGAATACAACGTGAAAACAGTTTGCAGGAAAGAAAGTTTGGCCGTGTATCGTAATATAACAAACTTCTCCCACCATATCAAGTATATTTTCAGGTGATTTATACCAGAAGATACAGTTTTGGGGTGTTTTAAGGCTTAGGTGTCCGGAATTCGAAGTGTCCATGCTACAAGGGCGGTTGAAATCAGGGCAAAGCTGTGAAAATTGGTTGCATGGGGCAGAGCACGTGAAAAGGAGGACATGGCGGGCCGCCTCTGAAAAACAGCAAAGCTAGGGCACTGGACCATCTGGCTTATGTATTGTGTAGAGTTTTCACAAATTAGCTTATAAGCAGTGATATGATCTCATCTTTACAAATTACAGCTATGTACCTAGTATTAGTAAAAGTAGGTCATACAATAAACAGAATTGGTGTTCGATCATGACAAAAGCTTTTCTTCTCTAGTCCTAGCCTAGTAAAAGTACTGTACTGCATACCTGTAAATGTAACAAGGCTATCAACCTTTGTGTAAGTAGGCATTAACTTACAGCTAGAATAGGCCTTCTCTAACATAAATTTGATTCAGGCCTAGGTCTAGCCTAGAGTCCTTTACTGTAGCCTACTGTAGCCTAGGCATATGATAGGCCATAGTTATGTCTAGCCTAACCTCTTTTTGCTTCGGGTCTTGCGGATAAACATCTGGAGTTCCCAAGCGAGGTCTTTTCAAAGGTCTGTGTTCTTGAGTAAGAAACCCTGCCATTGTTATTCGAATTTCGCCCAGTGTCCTGACCGATATTTGGCTTCTGTGAAACCAAACTTAATTCAGGAAGGCAGCCTGCTGTTTCTAGCCAGCAGAGCTAAACAAGATTACGTTCTGTCACTGTGCGCAGTTTCCCATATACCGATACACAGTAAATCCAGTACGCCGATATTTGTAATCACTTGTTTGAAGCTAGCTGACACATGTAGAAGCCGCAACCCGAGTCAAAGAGCCGAAGAATTGCTAAGCAAATTAACAAGAAGCACAAGCAAGTAAGTAGTGATTGCAAAATAATATTTTGTAAGATTTTTATCCGATTCAGAGTATATTCCTGTAATTAAAGAACTTATCGGATAATCAAGCCGTAGTTGCGGTGTATGTTGTGTTTCGCGGAGTCGCGGGTAATGTTTTGACAAAGAAGCTCATCATATTACTGCATAAACTTGCCTCTCAGTTGAATATTGGTGGGTCGACTTGTAAGTGGATTAAAAGCTTTATAACAGGACGCCACCAGGGAGTCCACTATCAGGGCGAGCTTTCTTCTTGGGGGTCGGTTAGATCAGGGGTGCCAGAAGGTAGTGTTTGGGGACCATTATTCTTTATTTTATGATCTACCTTATAAGCTGGTGAGTGATTCATCTGTTTCACTCTTTGCTGATGACGTTCTATTATACCGTATAATTTATAGTGATGCTGACCAGGCCTAGCTACAATCTGATGTTGACCAAATCAGTGAATGGTGTACCATTAACTAATAGGGTTGTCCAACCCACGGCCCGCGTGCCACAGTCCGGCCCGCCGCAGGGTTGCGTCCGGCCCGCCCGAGATGCTCTACGGTGCGAAATTTAGTGAGCAGATTTATTGATAACAATTTTAAGCTATATAATCAATCATTCGAACCTTCTTGGTCCAAAAAACTGCATACAGGTCAGTTTGTGTGATACTCTCTCAGCGGAGGGGGGGGGGGGCAGCTGGACTTTGTTCATGTTTTATCAGGAAGGAAAATAAATAAGAATCGTGATCAGCGTGTCGAGAACAACCAGAAAAGATACACACTTCCCGTCTTTGCGACAAAAGTTATTTTCACCCAAAAAAACCGTAAGGGCCCTTGCAGTTTTTGCCGAAATTGCCCAAAAAATGGATTTCGTCAAAATGACGTCACATGGGGTAATCGATGACCAGGAGCCCAAATCTGCAACTCCCAGGTCCATATCTGCTTCCGTTCGGGAGATACGTGGTCCCAAAGGACCCGATAGAAGTACCTGTTCTTCATACGTGCAAAATCGGGAATTCCCGCTATTTTTGACCCCCCCCCCCTCCTGTCCTCTCTGAAGTACCCATCGACATTACAGTTTGACGTGTAGTATATGAAACCCCTGTCTTTCTCCTACACCAATTTCGTGTAATTATCTGGTCGGAAAAAGCTTTTCGTCTATATGATTTGTATTTGGTCCAAAATAGGTATTTTTGTCTTGAAAAGTTTAAAAAAGTTACTCTTTTGGGTACCCCTTCCTTTCCACTGAGGTTATGTGACAGGGCTGAATTTTTGATATGTGGGAGAAAAGAGTCATAGCTACTTGCAGACAACTCACACGGTAGCATTAATACTAGAAAAGGGGTATAGTCTATATGTTTCGGAGGCCCCCTAAAAAATAGGTGTTTTTCAGCGGTAATAGTGTTATCATTATGGTTAACAGCCGACTTTTCAACTCAGGAGCGTTACTATCGCAACTGCGGTTGTCAGATCAGGCCACTATTTTCAGGGCATCGCCTGTTGGGTGTCCCCTTTCCAAAAATGCCTTAAATGAGTATGTTTTAAAACATTCCTGGGCAGATGGTTTTGGATTTTTAAGAGAACATGCCGAGGTCCCGAGTGTCCACTTGTACAGAATGGGAAAGAAGACAGAGACAGGAATGTTGTGGTTGCTTACTTTATTATAATACGATCAACTTTGAAACCTCTAAACCTTTAACTCCCCCTCCCCCCATGCAAGGGTTAGGGTTAGGGGTTAGGGGGTTAGGGGGTTAGGGGGTTAGGGGG
>JAIPMN010000336.1:3862-36993 GCA_020650975.1 Apostichopus californicus
TACTGCCTACAAAGCCTAAGTTAGGCCTAGGCTATAACTTAGACAAGACATTTGCAGAAGTTTCATTTTATGGAGCTTGTGCGCTGTCCCATGTGATGACACAATAACAATTTAAAAATTGGTTTAAGTTCTTATTTTATTTCCCTATCTGAGCAAGTGTTCGAAAAGCAAATCAAACAGATCATGGGCTATTTTTCTTCCCACAAGTATCCCAAATGAAATAATGCACAGTCACTAGCTACTGCATTTTGCTCGGCCTTTAAGATTGATTAAACAGGCAGTATCTGTTCTAAATGTATTGATATTAAATTTCCTAAGTTGTAGCCATGCCTTGGAGAACGTTTGAGTTGCTCATCAGACAACTTAGGCTGAATTGATTTTCAATTTCCTCTACTTTCCATCCTGGATGAAGACATTTGTGGCTTTTTGACCCATTTACTTTGCATGATCATGGTATGGCATATATATTACCAATTCACATGGGTCAATTGCTTTGAAATTATGCATTATGGTCCTCATATAAAATTCTTGTAAGATCAGATGGCCTGGCCAGTTGTTCTTTAAAGCACGTCATTTACAAGAAACTTTTTTAGAACATTTATGTGTGTACCACTAAAAGTTGTCGGGAGATATGGTTCGCTCAATGGTATATAATTGACCGTGGTTACTGAGCATGTGCAGAGTTTAGGTTGGTCAGCTTTGCCCCCAAATATGCTGGAAAATTAAAATACAAAATTGGTAAATTTATACAAATTCAATAAATTGTTTTTTTCCACCTTTGAACTTTTTTTTCACTGAGACAGTGACTACTTTGACACTCTTCAATATATGCATCTTTTGGATATGGATTATTAATGGGGATAGCAAATAGATATCGTTCAAACTGAAAAATCCTCAAAATATTGAGTAGCAGGTAAACAACAAATGTTTCCCTCTAGCTACGTTAAGATGGCTTACAGCAGAATCGCATGCTACAGTGTTTAGTTGGGCATAATAGCATTTCCTTGGTGTAATCCATACTTCTGGTGGTTGATCTAGTTTTGGAAAAAAATAACATCATATTTATGACAAGAACGATACTTAATTAAATCTTAAAACAACAGTAAATTTATCCAACAGGTGCCAGTGTGTTTGGTGTTTTAACTGGATGTATTGTGTGTGGGTATAATGTTGGTATATAGTCACTGTACTTCTACACCATAGATTAGAGGAGATTGTTATCTTAATTAATTTGCAGTGCCTGTCTTGTCAAACTTAAGTCTGTATATTTTGTACTAAATTTACCACAGACTGATTTTACCATATCATTGAAAAAATGATAAGTACTTGGTACTATTTAAGTTTAAAGCATTATTTTTAACTTTTACTTTCCAAAGATTACACGAGGAATGATAAAAAAGGTATAATGATCTGAATGGAAATCTCCAAAGCATGCCCTAAATCAACAGAGGGGACTGTCTTATCGGTCCTCTCCAGTTTGGTGAAGCTTTCTGATTGGTTTACAACCAGACATGTGTCAAGTTGCCAATCAAATGGTGGGCAACATTTCATTGGTAAAATGTGCTAGTTATGAGTGACAAAAACTGTATGGTATATGTCCGTTCAAATATGTCAAACTATGTGTGAATTAGGGAATGTGCAGATTCTTTGCCCATAAGCCTCCGTCAGAGGTTCCTCGAAGGGATTCGCAATCCATGAGCTTGCTTTTAGAATAATAATTAGTATATATTGCACCTTATTGACAGATCGATTAAAATTGTTAATTAATCGCTGATTAGCTATCTTTGAGTGACAAAGGCTTGGATGGATGATAGTTAGTTAAATATAATAACTTGGAACCTTGTTGTGATCAACTGTTACTAATGTCTTTATAGTAATTAAGGTTCGTTACAATCTATCTAACATTAGACTGAGGAATATTAATTCATCAAAGTCTTCAAGAGCAGATTGTCAAGGCTGGGATCTCCAGCAAATTTTCAGCAATTTACAAAACTTTGCTGTACAATTTTTGTGTAGATCTAGTATCAAAGTAAAGTTATATTGAAAACTGAGCCAAAGGTACGGTCATACCCTGGTCATGTATGCGATATAACAGCAAGCAAACTCACTCAATTTAAGATTTAATGCCTTGATATTTATAAAATTTATAATATACACTCCTGTAATTTAAGTTTGAATTGAAACGACCCCATATCCAAGTCATATTTTCTCACTGAAGTGTAAGGATCTGTATGCTAGCACTTCTCTCATAAATATTTAGAATGTAAATTAACGTTCAAGAACGTCTGCAAGACAATCTTAAGCTGATTAGATTTGAGTCTTATCAAAACTGTGTTGAGTTACTGATGCACAGTTATTCACATTGTAATCAAGTTATGAGCACAGAAAAGTATATATAATTGTCTGGCTTTTCCTAATGTAATCGAAGCAGAACCCTGAACATGTTAAGCTTTTGAAACACTTTGTTAAACCAAAGATCTGGCACAAATTTTAATGCAATTTTGGTCGAATTAGACATCAATTAAGATGGCAGCAATGGTCGGGCAAAGAGTAGTTCAGTGTTCCTTCATAGCAGCTGTGTTTCATCAGATGGCTGAAATTGGGACAAAGTGGTAAAATTATATGGAAAATAAATCTTCATTTTTACTTTCTGATTTTGGAAGAAAGTTCCACAGTATCAGAAAACTTGAGATATTCAAAGAAAATTTAGGGAGGCCCAAAACAGTGCGCAATTAATGGGAGTTGAAGCTTCCTTAATGGTTATTGCTTAGATCCACAATGATAGGCGTAATTTTGCACAGTAGCTAGAGCAAAATTGTACTGACAGTACCTACTATATGTCACAACGTGGTTCATGGGTATAGGGAAGGAGTTAGTTCTAAGTTATTTATCTACTTTCTCCCCGACATTATATTAAACAAATATCCAGCAATTTCATGAATACGATTGAGTGTTTATTTTTAAACAAAACTGTAACAATGATGGACATGATTTGCATGACGTTTAAGCAAGATGTTAAATTATTTTCTCCAAACAAGGTGTTTTAATATATATTCAATTTAACATACATACTGCATTCCATGATTTAAAATATCAAATTATCCTATCCATTGTTTTGTAATGCATCACCTAACAAAGTTTTAAGGGGCAACTTTTTTCCTCTTGTTTTTACAGTTAATGGTGCCAATGAGTGACCCATCTTCCCTTCCCCCTCCCCCCCCCCCCCAGGATTTTTGCCCGTGCTGTCAGGCCAATAAAAATGTAAAATTATGTAGTGTGGTGCAGGCACAGATGGTACATGTAGAGACTAACAAGCAAAATAGTATATGAACTATGAAGTATATAGTGTATGAAGTGGGATCCTTGCCCATCATAACCATTGTTTGTTTGTTTACATCACCCCCAGAAATCTCCTACCATATATATTTAGTTTCTCGTATTTTCTTTTTTTTAATGCACAGTGTGTATATTTTGTTACTTGTGATTAACATACCGGTTGATTTATATAGTGTATAATTTCTTTGCTCTTTTCCACTTACATAATTTTTCCAACAATTTTTTATGTTAAATTTCTAATATTCATCACAGCTCTGTCCTTGAATGGTGCCTTTTGATAACAAAGAAATCAGAACAAGGTCATGCATTGTGGAGAAGATAACATATGAATTGTTTAATATTGTTGCGTTATCTTTTCGATGCATAGAAATGAACTGTATCTAAGGGGAACAAAAACATGTATTTTGCAGAAGATCCATTGAACAAAGTACTGTATAATTACTCTTGAGAATACCAATGTTATGTAAACTGTGAGAAGTATGGTGTGTGTGGAGTTAGGAGAGAGATGTAGAAAATTCATCTCTGATAAAGAGATGATATGTGTAAATATATTTATTTCATTCAGCTTTTTTCTGCATCATTTTCAAGGATGACTTTAAAAGGAGAGTATAGCTCTTCCTTTTAATTTTAACCAGCATCTCAAATCTGATACTCTTTAAGTTTCTTATAGTGATACAATGCATTGCAATGTATAACGTACATGCTAAGCTATCCCCTCCTGACCCCAACCCCCGACCCCCCACTCAACACACGCCCACCTAAATATTTTCATGGAAGTAGTTGCTGTGGAGCTGTCTGCACTGGGCCATGCAGAATTCGAAAGGAGTAAATATAGTATTATTGCCAGCCCTCTTTTGTACCCCTTCATCTCTAGCTTTTTAAGTCATTGACGTTTGTGAATTTTGAGTACTGTATTAAGACTTTTCAAGAATCCTAAACCTCAGGCTCCGTTGTTTAATTGTGTAACTTGTTCAGACTGAATTTTTTACAAGCATTTCCCAGGATTTGTGCAGGATTAATCGAAAATATTTGTTACTTTAGTTTGTTAGGGAGACGTTTACTCAAACTAACACTTGGAACTTTATTCCTCAGATAGTCAAAAGAGTTAACACAGCACTTGATTTTGCTTTTGTGGAATATTATTCAGTTACTATCCATTATTATGTCATTTAAAGTCCAGGCTCTGTTTCATCTTGCAGCTAATATTCATAGATGCGAAATCATTTTAAGCATTCTCTGTTTTTTGCATAAAAGCTAATGTTGCTAAAAGCCTGAAGGGCACTTAAACTGTATTATTATACGGGCAATTGCATTGATATCAGTTAATGCATAGATGGTAGCATTGATCAGAGAGCATTAAACAGAAAGTAAATTTAACCGTTGATTTGATCACATCCAATGTTCTGTTCTATCATAAGCCATCAGAGTGTTAATTGAGTTTTGTATGTATGTGTGTGTACATGTGTGTATGTGTTCAACCACATAAGGAAATTATTTATTATTATAACATATAAATGTTAACATGGATTGTTTCTAATTTAAATCCCATTCATCGAAGCGGTTCATGTGGATTAATTATGATGGATATGGGCCTGTGTAGTTACACGAGCAACCAATTAAAACTTTATGGATCAGTCAGTACGTGTTATGACAAGAACTGTATTGTGAGAATTTATGAGAAATTTATAAGACACATTATACCACATTACCATGTAATTATATACTAACAACTTACAAAAACAATACATGCACCATGATAGGTGAGACCAAATGTTGACTACCTTGCTTACCTACATCCTATACTTACTGTAAGAACTCTGATCTACGTACCAAAATATTACAAACTGTTTAACATTCTAATCGCACAAAGCCCTTTCATGAACCCCAAAATGTCATCAGGCACCTCTTCTTTCTGAATCTTCTATTCGATACTACAGGCTCTGTAACATCAATGGTGTTTATTTATAGTGCCCCTTGTGTCTTCAATCTCACCCTCTGCTTTCTCCACCTACAGGTCTATTAATGTACAAAACTTGATTTCCATAAAATGGAAAAAAGTTTGTACACCTCTTTAGTACACAGACTTAATACAAGTAGTATGTTTACCAACAGCATACAAAATAGGAATATAGGAAGAATTCCCCTTTGGTAGGAGCAAATACGAATATAAATAGTATATAATTAAAGCTCTAAGCTGCTCAATTACAAGTATGTAAGTTTGATTTGATTTGATTTGATTTGATTTATTTATTTGATTTTCCACAGATAATAAATATATACAGGTACATGTGGAGGGAAGTCCTCTAAATAGCCAATTCAGGCTTAACAAGGTAAAGGACTCCCAAGAAAGAAAGAAAAAAATATACATAAATGAAAATATAATTAATGTCTTAATTAGGAATAATTATTAAGGAATAATTAATATAAGGAATAATTAATAATAATAAGGAATAATTAATATGTTGGCACTAGATTGCCAAAATGTCCCGAATAATACTTCAGTTTGAGAATAATCCCACAAGGCCGAGTGTACTTATGCCTGTATAAGACCTATGAGTACAGATTCACTTTATATCTGGTACGTATGGCATGATTGCATCACATGTATGACATATAAACTGACTGACTGACTGATGGTTGTTAAATTAAGCAGAGAGCTGGTAGTACTTAGTACGTCTGGTACACTTTGAACCAGATTAGAAATTTCTATCGACAACAAAGCAGGAAAATGTTTTCCAGCAATATCCTGTTAAAGACCTTTGATTATTACAATACACCTGTTTATATCAAAAGGTCTGTGAATGTACTTAACTATATGGGCAGTATCTTAAAGCAGCGAAAAAACAGAGATCGCTTCAAAAGGTTAGAAGTGATGTATTGATGACAGATTTTCTTTTAATGTACCTTCAACCTTTGTAGGTCATCGATCTTAAGTAATGTTGTAGACATATGATTTAATGTATTTATATTCTTTGATTATTTTTCCATTCAGGAGAAGAAAGGCAAAAATAGTTTAAAAACATGTATTTTAAGAGGTTTTCATCATATATCATAAATCTCACCTATCTTCTCTGGTTGGTAAAATTCAATTCAAAGTGATTTCTCATATATGCTTTACAGTATTAATACATTACAAAATGATAAGAAACTGTGGTATAGTTAAATACATATATGACGGGTGCTAGAAAAACCAAGAATGTTAATCAGAGCTGGTGACCAAGAGAAAAAGAAAAGAAAAGACACTACATATTTAGTGCTCCTCAACTGTCCACTGCAGACACATATCTTAGTCAAGAGTTTCTTTGAACGTGAATTATAAGCTCTAACCATGGAGCTATAAACCTGGGAGCTCCATGCTCTAACCTAAGATTTGGATCCTTGGTACAAACTGGAATAATATTTTGCGTGACATTTTTTATTTTCAGGCACAAATGTATTAAATATTCATGACATGCTACAATATACCCTGCTCCTTGCTTTCCATAAATGTCTTCATATGCACAGTCATGTGCATAAATTTAGTGTACAAGTGACAAGTAATGCCCCCTCAAAACAATTTACATCTAAATCCGCTTATGAAACATTGTACGTGTTAGAGGTGAATGTTGGCATTTAAACAAGTTATCAACAAACTGGGTATTTAAAGACTATGGTTTAGATAATACTATGGTGTGATATAAGTCTACAAGAGCTTCAACACCAAAATTCGTACGGAAAAAAAGTGAACATAATAATAATAATAATAATCAGCAGTTATTTTTACGACGCTTAAGCGACTACAAAATGTGGGAGAAACCCGCAATGGCTTATGGATTACAACTTACACGTCGGGTGGCTTCTTATTCAACATTATAAAACTCAAATTTGGAATCTTTTCAATTAAGAAAGTCGTTTCAAATGGGAAAGATTGCTCTTGGATGCAAAGCCCACTTTACTATGACCCGGCAATTTATCGAAAACCCGGAACCTCCCGATTGCTTAGCCTCATTGCTTCAAATGCCTCCGCCTTTTCCCACTCGGCCACAGCTCCGGAAGCATTCAACCAAAGGAGTAGCTGAATTCAATTGTTTGATCTAGTCAATGTTTCCCATCAAAGAATAATTCCTGTCGACCTTGCAAAGTGTTTCTTGCGCGACATTGTGAGTTCTTGAATAAATAATGTGGTTAAACCAGTGATCCATTAATCAATTGATTGAATGTATTTGATCATGAACCCTGAGAAAGTTCTTCTTTTTTTTTGTTAAAGATTTGACAATTCAGGTGTGTGTGGATTACTTTCACGGCAGAGTAAATGAAAGTTTTGTCAGAGAAAAACATGATTCGATGAGCCTGCTTAGCGAAAAGTTATGACCAAGCTAACAAAAGTTTAGTTAGTTTTCTATAGCTGTTCAGATTTTCAAGATACTCACCTTTAAAATACCCTACACCTCTGGAATACTCCTTTAAGTCTACTCTAAATTGATGTCATCATCAACTCCTAAATGTTAGCAGGCCTGAATGTTAATGTTATTCCATTGTTTAATAAATTCAAATAACTCGGACTCCAAAACAACAGGTTCTTTTAACTTCATATTTAAACAACAGAGCGCCAAAGTTGGAGGACATTCAACATCATTTGTTTTGGACCAATTTTTAATACACTGTAAACACCAAGATTAATGTATGTTGACAATTCATGATCATGGACGTTAAATATGAATGTAAGAGACTGGCTTCGGTCAGCTTGCGGCTTTGATAAGCCAATGAGGTTTCTTCGTGAGTTCCTGCTTGCAGGAGGATCTAAAATACATACATATAATACATACAATACATACATATGAGGTTTGGTTGGAAGACATGACTGACTGTTTAATTGGTTAGAAAGGGAAATTTCCTGAGTAGAATAACTCGTAGACAGCTGGGTATGTGATTTGCGTGTCGATGTACGTGACCATATATTTCTACTTTAACACAATATCCTGTTTTCAAATTAGGTAATGTCTGGTCTACTCCGGAGAGACTAGACATATAATCTAAATAGGCTAATTAATGAGTAATGGTTAATGACTCAATGTATATATGAAAATCAAGAGAGCTAGGCCAGGTGTGTCCATTATTATGGCTGTCCATGAGCTGTTTACAGAGACAGCCAATTTTTACTCTTAAACTTTTTTAAGTACATCTGACCAGTCAGTTTAAAGTGACATGACATGATTTTGTAAAACCGAAGCAAAGACGTTTTTGTCCCATTATTATCGTGACCCAAATTGACGACAATTTCCCACGAAACTTGTCATTGCACAATTCTGTATTGCCTGAGGAAGTAATACTTTTGATTGTTTTATCATTGTATAGCCTGCCAAATGTTAGATTAATCAGTACTTTCTGCAGTTCTAGTTCTGCAGTGAATTGCACATTGGAGATATGTGAGTACAGTTCTAGCTCACATGTGAACTTCATTTACAATCAGTGATCATTTCAAAACTTGCATCCAGGTGTCGGGGGGGGGGGTGGAGGGATTCCAGACACATTATGTCTGCAAGTTAAAGATATCATCACATTCATTATTAGGTTACCTGTCTTGTACTGTAGACCTGTATATTTCAACTAAAATTCACAGAAAATTGTCTTTTTGTGTGTGTTTAAAACCTACAATTTATGAATAATATTTATTTTTAATCAACTTTTGCTTTTTAAGCTAACCGAGTTTATCCTTTAAAATTAAATAAATAAAAAAATAAATAAGTAAAAATAAATATGCTTGCAACTTGATTGCAAATGGTAAAACGGTAGCTTGTGTGAGCTTGAATCAGCTATCCTCAGTGCCATCTCAGTGTGTACTATGCCTATACTAGGAGTGGTCTTCTTCCTTTGCAAGCATTTCCATGAACAGATGTATTTATTTTAGATCCTCCTGCAAGCAGGAACTCGGGAAGAAGCCTCACTGGCTTAACAAAGCCGCAAGTTGACCGAAGTCAGTCTCTTACATTCATATTTAAAGTCCATGATTATGAATTGTCAATTGTCAACAACTCTGTAACTGGACGAGATACATTAATCTTGGAGTGACTCGGACTTGGAAAATTTCAGTCACTTTTTTGGGTTTGCTTGTGCAAAGCTTGTAACATGTTAGCTTGCAACTTGCTTGCACGGTGTATTGGATCAAAATGGACTTTGAGGATATATGAGTCTGTCTTCCACTGTATAGTCGCTGGTCATCTTTGCTCAAAGTAGCAAGGCCACAATACATACGATACATGTCCACTATTACATTGGTGCTCATTTTCCTTCAAACTTTCATTTAGGCAGCATCTTTCAACTGCAACACTGAAGCAGTTATCATAATATGTTCTCAAATTCCCTGCAAATTTTAGCCAGCTTTTATTACTGAAGTGTGCCTGCACGCTACATTATTGGCATTACTTGCCAAGTGAACAATACCTACATGACTAGACGTTGAAACTTAAGTTTCATATAGTCTCTGTACATTAGCTGTGTAGCCAACTTATTCTGAGCCTGTCACAACGCTCACAAGCACCCTCACTCTGTAGGTACCTACATGACTCTACTCCTTAACTGTGTGTTGTCCGCCCAAAAATAACATGAAGAACCAAAATGGTTCTTCCTAATACGTGCAAGCACTCCACGTGCACTACAATTACTGCGTATTTGCAGGAAAATGCAGTTTTAGTTTCTGTATTCACTACAGGAAGCTTGAATGCACTTGGTTACAGTATGTTGAATAGCATGATGTGCAGTTGTTTACAAGTATAGGGCTGTTCACAAGCTATAGCTGTTTCAATAGATAAATCATGGTTTGGTGGTCTTGTTATTCAGTGACATTACGGATATGATGATGATGACGTTCATGATGTTAATGACATTGACAAGTTGCTAATTGGACAATCCATAACGAATTGCAACTTCCTAAAGTGAAGCCGCATTATTTCACTGTACATGTTTCTAATCTTCAAATAACGTTAGTTTCATATATCATTCGTTGGATTAGTAATAAGAAGAACTTCACTGGTATCTCATTTTACTGAACAGGCTCCTCTTGATAGAAAGGAAAAAGAAAAAAATAATCCCTTAAAAATGTTAACAAGACAGTTAAAAACATACAATAGTTTGTTTCACCAGAAATTTGGTAAATAATTTCCACAAAATTTGTAACATCTCTGTCATTGGAAAAACTAATTTTTTTTGCCCCTTGATACAAACAAGCAGACATGGTTTTCTGTCAACTGTTATCTGGACAATATTTCAATTACAATACACCTTATACTCTCTCGCTTTCTCTCTTTATAATCTCAAAATGTTTATCTTGTGTTTTTCTCAATTATTCTCATTGAGAGAGCAAAGTATATGCTTGATTTACTTCGCTCCTCTCTTACCTGTCTCCCACTCCACAATTGCACTTTCCTATATCTACCTAACTACACATTTGGAAACGTTTTAGCACTGCGCCTTCGCTCCCTGGGCCACGCCCACTTATTCCCCCTTCCGTATCTACCACCCGGAAGTATACTACACGTAATTTTCCGCGAAATTATCGCTTGTGATTATACAACTATTTTTCGCGGTTTTGGAATCATCCTTGGATAATTCAGTTGCTGAGACCTTCTTTCGTGGCTATACCAAGAAGAACTCATAAGTATCCTTTTATTTACGTACAATTTTTGATTGCATGTTTCTCTCCACCATGTGTTTCTCTCAATTATTCTCATTGAGAGAGCAAAGTTTATGCTTGGTTCATGCCTTATGACATGTATGGGTTTCTTCATGTTTTCCTATATAATGGAAGGAAGCAATCCAAGAGAGACAGGAACCTATATGTCAGATACAGAACGGTATCCAATACCAAGAGCTATCTCTGTCACCGACGACGCCAACAATGACAGGATTGATGTTAGATCGGTTCCTGTTCCTGGTGAGTTTTCACACAGGAAAGACAAGAACAAGTTGCAATGTTGATTGTTGTAGTTTCTTCTCACAATGGAAAATTGCAAGAGACATCTGTCGTGACATATATTCGTGCAAAAAGTCGGATTCGTCATTTCTTTACATCCAATGCGACCTCCTTTTGTTACCAGTTGTCATTTCTGCATAAATGAAGCAAAAACGAAAGTATCATTTTGAAACGAAAACTCTTGAATTTGGCACAGATACAGAAGTCATGGTTTAGTCACTTGATTACTTTATAATGTCACATCAAAGGTTATTATGCTGTTACTTTATCGACTACTGTAGTGTTAAGTTATTGTTTAACAATTAGTTTCAAAATTTCAATAAGAGATGTAAATACAAATTTCATGACATACATGTTGCAAAAGATGTTGAGAGAACTGTTCATCTTTTAATAGGTCAAATAAAATCCTATTGTTTTGATGTACACGTATGCATCTAGTATTTTCTAGACCAGTCAAGTTGTTGAGTAAACGACTCAAACTTAATTCATAGCGCCAGCTTATAAAGATAAAGAAACCAAAATAAAACAAGTAAAATTGACTAAACTCAGCAAGATTAAACCAAATCTGAACCTCCCTGGTGCCTTTTGAGAGCTCAGAAACTTGTAGTAAGATGTGTTTTGAATATGGTAGTCACATGTTTAGTACCTTCTTAACACATTCAGGGACAATTCAGTTGACCTTTGCTGAGCATTTCCTACCTGCTATGGGCCTCAACTTCATGACATCAATTATGTAGGTCATTTGAATAAAACTAGGCCAATTAGTCATTTTCCAAGTTTTATACCATTAATGTCTCATTTTGCTTTCCTCTGTTAGTTCCTGAGTTGAAGAAATGAATTCATATTCAAGTAGTTGTCGTTGTCATTGTGCGCTAAACCTAAATGGATGTCGATTTCAAAATTAACGAGCGGGATGTGGGACTCTCCATTGTTTTGGCCTGATTAAATGTAATGTTACAATATTTTGAGGCAGGAAAAGGAACTATCATAAGCAGCTGCCATGAAATAAGTCGGAAACAGTTTTTAATTTTTAGCAGTCAAAATATTTGTGTCAGAATTTGAACTTTATGTTGACCTGTACGGAGCAGACATGAACAGGATGTCGCTTTCCCATCCGTAAAATCATCGTTTCCAAATCGAAAATATGAGATGAGTAAGAACGGCCTTCAAGGCAGCAAGAACAACTTGTGCGTCTTTCTGAAGTTTTTGGTAAATATGTGATTTAAAGGTCAAGATCCCTACAGCTGCGAAGGGATCGGTATTTCTGCTCAAAAAGTTTGATTGCTGTCGAGGAAATTCACACATGTTTTCTACAAGAAGTTGGGGATTACCTGTGTCTGCCACATAGTGTGGTTGTATCTCCACTGCCACATGGATGGTGCATGTGAAAAGACTTTCAAAGTATCATATTTAGGTTCCTGAAATATATATCTCTTCTTCATTTAGGAAATAGCAGACTGAAACAGAATCAATACATGCAATATGTAAGATGGCTTTATTGCATGAATAATACCCATGCATAAATTGTGATGTTTGACAAACTGACAGTTTCATATTTCCATGGTAATGGATTTCCATAACACTATATAAGTCATGTTACATCTTCCTTGCAATTGCTCACCTCTGCATTACCAGGGGGGAGGGGGGCGGGCAGGTTGGATACTGCAAGATATATCCACCTCCTCCAGTGGGATGGTAAAATAACTTCTTAAAATTGATCACCAAGTTTACCAAAGTTATTTTTTTGCTTGTCGTTTTTCTCGTTGATCTTGTTTGTGTTTTGTTGGCGCATAGAGGCATCTGCATTATGCGCATGATAAATGTATGTATTATTATAATTATTGTTCAGTATTTCAAAGAGAGATAAACATGTAAAGAAAAAAATTATTCACTGCAAAAAGCCTGTGTAGGGAAAATAAATATGTAACCCACTAGCAGGCCCTTCCACAATGGTGAACTGAGATGAAAACAAATTGAAGAAACATTTAAAATAGTCAGATGAACATGAGACAACTTAATTAGACCAATAACAATGAATAGAGTAAACTTAGACATCTGGAACAAAAGGCAATATGTGTTAGATGAATGAAAGCAAGAGATGAAAGGGCAGTAGAAGATGGAAAGGGTTCTCCAGATATAACTCTTAATGCAACTCATGATTTGAACTATACATATATATCTATAAATTTTGTATCTGGAACAATATTTTAATACATCAATAGGAAAATTAAGTTTTGTATTTAGGGCTAATCTACAGATATTATAAGTAAGTGGATCTCACCTGAATCTACATGCTGCCAAAGTTGTATGCTATCTATTTGATCTGTGACATTGTTGGTTAGCATTGGTAGGGCAGTTTTTTTAGGACTTTTTTCTGGTTATGCCCTGGACAACCAAGCCTTACAATTTGGTTGTCTGAAACAGCAAATTGGGTTGTCAGAAATTAAAATAATAATGCACACTGTAGGAGAGATGCATAGGTTGGTGATTAACACACAACATTTTGGGGGTGATACCAATTTATCATATTAGCTATTTGGGGTTTATTTAGTTACAATGCAATCTGAATTTTGATGTACAAACAACTTGTCATCTGCCGGGCAACTTAATACACAGCTGATTTTGATTGTCAGAACAGAAATTTGGTCATCTCTGATGACCGGACTACCATTAAAAATTGCCTTGGCCCATTGGAAACGATTTTGCAATCGTTATTCCCTTTTTGGTTATTACGACTGTCACTGATGATTATTTAAGATTCTGATTACATACAAATTTAGTATGTTTACAGAGCATGCTAGTAGTTTTCAGATCTATTCTCTTTTCTAAGTATTCTACTCCTGCATAATTTCCAAACAATTAGTGTTCAATACGAAAATTTCCTAGCATATTTTGAGTGCAATAAAGATGACCTTTCAATCCCAATATTGTTTTACAAATCACACCTGAAAAGACTGTTACTGTGGTATGGTAATGAACTTGTGAAAATAATGTGGTCTGAACTTCACTTGTGATTGATAAGTCATTTGCTATGCTTTGTTGACTCTATAAAGAGAGCTGGTCTTTAATCTGTCTTCTTAATAACTTCTTTTTCCTGTATGAACTGGTCACTTCTGTGCTCATTTGTTTTCATATAGAAGTACCATTGACCCTGCATTCAACATCAACCTCATTTTGAGGGTTACCTTACTTGATATAATGTCTAAAATTGACATCAGTTTCTATATATTGGTAGATCTGAAAAGGAAAATAGCAGTACCCATTCCCCTTTGTTTTCAGTTTTAGTGGTGAGATGGGAAGGGGGGGGGGGAAGGGGGTGGGAGTTAGATGGAACTTACTTTGTATACTCTAGTTCATTGTTCAATGTTTAAATCAAAAGAAAGGAAAGGAGATTTAAGTTTGGTCATATTTTCTTCTGAAGGGATAATTTAATTGTTTGGTCTATGAGTTGTTACTCTGGGTATCTTGCCCTCTTTCTTTCTTCTATGCTGTTAACATGAGCTTAAGTCTTAAGCTAATCAATAGCAAATTTAATTGCTCCTATGATGACAAAGTACTGAGACAAAATTAGGGAATAATGTGGTGTTTGTCATTATACGCCTTTTTCTTTAATCATTTTGCAAAACCGTTTAGAAGTTTATGAAATTTCTGAGAAATTATACTTTCTTTGGAGAATAAAATTTCTAACAACAAAGTACATTGTACTTTAAACAATTGGTTACATATTCCATCATGTGAATATGCGAAAAAAGACTGCTATTTCGGTTGGAAATTGAGGCATTTATTGAGGCTTTAAATGGATCTGTATTATAATTAAAAAAGTACCTATTATTTTAGTTGGTTTAATTGTCATCTCATTTATCCATCACTTCATGCTTTAATACATTAATTTCCCTGTCTGCTCTGAAATTAAAAATAAATTTGTTCTGCTTCATCCCTCCTCCATTTGTTCATTTAACAATGCATGAAGAGCTATCACAAACAATTAGTGATAACAGTGAGCACACTAAGAGGCAGGGATTAGGGCGTAACTTGAATTATGGTAAGAACTATAAGAAGTGCATGCAACTTGTAGTTCTATGAGAGAAATTCTGAAAGATCCTTACCAAATTTAAAGGAAGTTGAGGCAGGATTCAGACACTTTGAAAAGTTCAGTGGTGTAGAGAGTGCTATCTATATAGTGTGGCACTTTCGTTCAATGCAAGAAAATTATTCGGAGTCATTTAGTGGATGAAAATATATGTTCATTTAATTCATTCGTTAATTACCTATAAGGTAAATTTACAAGCCCTACAGTAAAAGTTGGAACCATACCAATTTCAAAATGAAAACAATAGAATGAAAAAAGCATAAAAAGACACTGAGAATATATGCAAATATTTTAACATCTATGACATCAATTTAAAAGTTTACTTTTGGTGGCCACCTTTTACATTCTGCAAACCTTGGTGAGCAGTATCTCGATAATAGCATACATGTCAGAATTAAAATCACACAAAGTTTTTAATAAGATATAAAACGTTCCTCTTTTTAAATGCCAAACATTGATCTTACTTTTAACTACTTTTTCAGTTAAAAGCCCAGGTTTTGTCAACTTTCTCAGTCTTCTTTTAAAATGGCAAGGTGATAGATATTCGGCTATCTTACCCGTCTGATCACACCTATCGTACGTTATTAATGAATAAACATCTCAACAAGTTTAACTTTTAGCATTTGTGCCCTGGTTTTATTTTGTTACTTATATTATAAAAGACTTTTGATTTTTTTTCAATAACATAAGCATTTAGATTTCCAAGTTAGCCTTCAATATCTTATTTGATAAAAAAAAAAAAAAAGAGAGAAAAAAAAAGAAAAAAAGGAAAAAAAGCAAAAGAAGAGCATTAACAATGAATGATGAGAAAAGAAACACTTTAAACTTGCTCTTACTCCGTCTAAATGTTTTGATGTTTCTGCCGTAGGTAATTAGTACACATGCGTGAACTCTCAATTAAAAGTACAGCCCGAGGATAAGAAACCCAGTGTCATGGAGACAAACACAAATTCCTCAAGGTCTTTTCTATGAGCAGTGTATCATTTTGTGCATAAACTATGTATAAGTCTTATATAAGTTCCCTCTAGAAATTAGGAAGAAAGCAGTGGATTGCATTCCGTATGCAGATATTTATTTCTTTTTCCTCCTCATCATCATCATCATTACATGTTTATTCTCTCTGATGATCTCACATTAATACTAACCATAAAGTCACGCCGAGAACCGAAAGAGGTCCCGGTAATAAGATTCGAAGGTAGAATAATTCCGATTGGCTGTGACAAGAGCAGAGGTGGAAAATGAGCGAGAACATGTTTTGCTATTTATTGACGCTTGATTAAATGCTGCCATTATCGTTCTGAAAAAAGTTGAGCTCTCTGAGAAACAGCTGGAAGCAGGAATGTTTAAAGAGAGTTTGTCAAATTTACTTTATACTCAGATATTTCTTCGGATAACGAGACTTATTGATGATTAACATTTGTTGTTTTATGAAACCAAAATAAAACCAAGAAAAAGTCAAAGGGTGCATTTAGATCAGTAGATCTGATCACATGTTTGGTATCCAACATTAAAACATCCGTTCAAATGGTTTCAAACTCTCAGAGAGGGTTGACATGATGGACACTATATATGTTCTGTATCAGACCCTAAATGTACTTGCAGTCATCGAAAAAGGAAATTGAGGCGTTTTCTTTTACTAGAAAAGAAAACTTGCGAAACCATAAGCCGTGTGATGTTCGGTGCAGCTATAAATACCTACAACTATTGTGATGAATTATGAGCAAAACAAACAACAAATGGAAGTCAAAGGTCAACACGGATCCAGGGTTCAACCACGAACATCATTAATTCAACACCAAGCATGGGATCTGATCCTGCGCCTAGCAAACAACAAATGGAATTAATAGGTCAACACTGATCCAGGGTTCAACCGGGAACATCATTAATTCAACACCAAGCATGGGATCTGATCCTGCGCCTAGCAAACAACAAATGGAATTAAAAGGTCAACACTGATCCAGGGTTCAACCACGAACATCATTAATTCAACACCAAGCATGGGATCCGATCCTGCGCCTAACAAACAACAAATGAAATTAAAAGGTCAACACTGATCCAGGGTTCAACCACGAACATCATTAATTCAACACCAAGCATGGGATTCGATCCTGCGTGTAACAAACAACAAATGGAAGTAAAAGGTCAACACTGATCCAGGGTTCAACAACGAACATCATTAACTCAACACCAAGCATGGGATCCGATCCTGCCCGTAACAAACAACAAATGGAAGTCAAAGGTCAACACTGATCCAGGGTTCAACCGGGAACATCATTAATTCAACACCAGCATGGGATCCGATCCTGCGTGTAACAAACAACAAATGGAAGTAAAAGGTCAACACTGATCCAGGGTTCAACCACGAACATTATTAATTCAACACCAAGCAGGGGATCCAATCCTCACTTGATTCTGGCCTCTCATGGGTTTAACTCAAGTGGAAGATCCTGTTCTTTTAATAATGATCTTCATCTGATATTTAAGTTTTGATGAAATTTGACAATCAGTGGAAACCAGACAGTATATCAGAAATGATAATGTTAAACACCAGATTCATATTGACTCATTTTTACATTTATATCATTTTGGCCATTTTATCAACTATCTTGCAATCCACTATTCTCTGACAATTTTTACTTTAAAAGGATCATCCATGTGAATATTTATTTAGTATAGATATCATGAAAGAGGAATATATTCTTTTGCATCCTGTGGAACTTTTTATTCAATTCCTAAATATTGTTTTTGAGATAAAATTATAGAAATTAAGTTAAGACACAATTAGTACTAAAGGAAAACTTTAACAGGTATATCATAGATGTGCACAGACAATGTTTTTTAATTTGATTTATAACTTTAAAATCATTTTTCTACTTCAAAACTGTTATGTATCTCAGAAATGAAGACACTATACAGTCATTTGTGTCATGTTGTTATCTTCACTTCCCCTTGTAAGATAAAGTTAAACTTACAGCAAAAAGAAAAACTTTTGCTGCCATTATGCAACTATGACATCACACTTGTTGCTTCAATTTCATTTATGTTTACAAATGGTGACAATGTCAACTTTCATTATCTTGATATATATGCTATACATGGAATTGCTTGGAAATTTCATCAGGATTTATAGAAATATTTTCAGTCAAAGCCTAAAATTTTGCCCTTGACTGGAAGGTGTTTCCTATATCCTATGATTTAATTGTCTGATTTCTATCTGATACCATAACTAGCTAGTAGCTACTTTTAGCTAATTTTTGCTTTTACACTGCAGACATCATAGAACATAAATTGTTGAAGTTCATATTGACGTGTTGATAAACATCACCTAAGATTTATAAACAAAAGGAAGAAATTTGAACAATCTTTGGTTTACAATTAATTGTTTCATTCTAAGAATGGATGTTAAAGTGGTCTGGAGTTTCAGCATGTTTCATTGCCCTTTTCCAGTTTTTTAGTTGTCCAAACAGTCTGATGTAAAATTCATCAGTTTTGTGAGTAATAATTTTAAGTCCTCCTGTTTGAAAAATGGTTAAATTTTATGAGTTTCTATTTCCAAAGCAGCTTTTTTGATTTGTATTGTTGCATTTCTGGAGGGTATTTGATAGTATTTTCTCATGAGAAAGAAATATTTTAGCTAAAAAATAGTTTAAATATATCGATATAGTAAAAATATGATGAATTTGGATGACGTGATTAATACTTAATAGATGAGAAGTTAAAGTAAATCTGGCTAGTGTTACTTTAGATAGGAAAATGGAATGATTGAATAACAAACATTTATTTAGGATAGAAAAATAAAGCAATGAGAATCTAATATTATACCAAATACAATTTTATTTTGATTTTCTTTGAGCTGCCAAATTTGGTAAAATCATAACCGTAAGTTACCCACCATATATGTGGACAAGATCGACTGTAATTTAAACATTTAGAAACGAACTCACAGTGAGCTGTATTTATCATACAGAACGTGGCCTCTCATAGGCCAATCTTAACTTGTGTGAAATTTTGGTTGTGGAACAACATATTTAGTCATTTTGGACAAGATGACAACGATTAAGCATCAGTCTTGATACAGACTGTCACGTTTCTGTGAAATAATAATTCCTATTTTACTGATGACACTCTCGATAGTTTTAAGTAAAAAGCCACTGAGGCATTTTTTCCCCGTATCAATCAGGTTACTAAATGGAATATCTACGAATGCCTAGGGTCATTTAGGGGGCCCAAGAAACATCAGCAAGTGGTTTAAGAGGATAAAATATGAGAAATCACTTTTACTCTGATTTGAAATAATTTTTTTTTTTGGTCCCTTCCGCAGTTGACAATTTGAATTGTAAAACCAAAGAATAAAGTATAAAATTAGCATAAAATGTGCATTCAATTTGCATTATTGAATCACTGTTTATGGGGACACAGAAAGGAAAATCCCAATAATCTGGCCTACTGTATCACAGATGTAGGAGATTTGGTGACCGGGGCGGTCGATTAAGGAGAGAATAAATCGTACTTTTTGTATAAAATTAGCAATATTAGAGTCACTGTAGAGGGTACATAGAGAGTGACCCTATACTGAGAGAGAAAGGTCTCTGTCAGCAAGCAGCGATAACTGTTGAGGAAATTTGTGTCCATCTGGCAAAATTCTGTAACCAACTGGAAATTATTTGCGAACCACATTTGGATCATGTGCCATGGTTTGCGGACGATTGCTCTAAATCAATCAGTTACATTTCTTTAGGGAAGTTCCTCTTGCTCCTCGTCCCTATTCCTGCTGATAACAAAAAAAAAGAAGATAAAAATGCTAAAATTTCCCAGATTATCAGAGCAGCTAGGCAAGTAGGTCAGTTCATATTTTCTTTTTGATGCTTTGTAATCTTGTATTCCATTGTACTTCATTATTAAAACTCAATGCATGGGCTTGGATTACCAGACCTTAATAATTAATGAAACCTATAATTTAATAATTAATGAAACTTATAATTAAAAGATAATTGTGTTTAAAGCAATATATAGCCAAGCTTTTTTAAACGTAGATTCAACTGTGAATCAAAAAGGCAAAATACCATAATATAATGCAATGGTTGCAAACCTTAAAAGAATAGTCCCAGGTCAAAATGTTAAAACATTATTTATCACTGTGCAACTATGACGTGACACCTGTTTGCTCCAAGTTCACTTTTGGTACGAAAGGCGGCAACTTCAACTGTCAATAACTCAAAAACTGTACTGTATAGGAATTGAATGCAAATTTCACCAGAATGCTTAGATTATGTTCAAAACGAAATTTTGACATGGACTATTCTTTTAAAGGTTGGAAGTAGGACCATATGTAAATCATTTGCTAATTCTATTAAGATCACCTCAGTGGACATTGATATTGTCTGATTAGTTCTCAAGATAAGTTGCAATGATGTTCTGCAAAAGTGGGGCAAAGAGAATGTAAGCTGTTTTAAAATCACCTGAGTAAATGTGGAGTCATGTGTTCATGTAAATGGTCTAAATGTTGGAAGGGCTTTGGAAGGGAATATCAGCATGCACCACTCCTTCAGAGACAGAGTAATCAATGTACAACCTTCACATACATACAGACAGATGGAGAAGACTGGTTTCAGTTTGGGGAGAAAAGAACATATTTATTCCATTTTAAATCATTTTCCATATAATTAGAGTACTTGACTTGTAGCTTTGTCAAGATATGCCTATCAAAGAGATACTATTGGGATAAAAATTTAACATTCTTTTACAAAACAAAAAATGGAAAAAGGAAAAGAAAGAGTAGTTGAGATTTTACATTAAAAAATATCCAAAATAACTGTTTAAATTTAGGATCCAGCTTTATAAGGCTCTGCATAGCTTTACTTTCACAAAAAAAGGAAAGTCATTAAAATTGAGACGGGATACAAACATAAACAAATCTTCCTGAAAATTTGCTAGAATCTTTTATTAACCTTACTGTAAATGTTTTGAGTTATCACTATAATAATAATACAGCTTCTTCCCATCTAGAGTACCTCATTACCCTCAGATAACCCTCCAGATAACCCTCAGAATACAAATATTACAATTCGCAGTTACTATAAAGAAAGCTTTGAAAAAACCTCAACCGTTATTTACGCACAGCTAAACAAAAATGGGGGGCAGGGGGAGGGGATGCAATTTCTATACAATAGAGACTTGGCTTTGACACCTGGAGAACCGAACCGTCTGTGGTTATTGATGGATTTTATCATATATCGCAACGATTAGGAGATTCCTTGGGGGTTTCATCTTTTTAATGAAATTTGAATAAAATATAAGCATTATTCATCATATAGGCCCTCTATAAGAGAAGTGTTGTATAGAGCTTAATACTCGCAACTGAGACGTTATTTTATGTCCCTCCTCGTTTCTTTTTGCGAGGTTGCACGCTCTGATGGTTTTATCTTCTCCGGATTGTTTTCTACAAGCTGGCGTTATTTTCTCAGCTATGTATATTAATGAGAAAGAGGTACTCGTTAATGATAACATTACCTTCTTGAGGAACTTGGGTGGTCCGTCTGTGTGACATCAGATATAAAGTAACATTTCTCCAATGTGAATTCCCTTGTTGAATAAGTCAGAACACTAAAGGCAAAAAAAGGCAAGTTTTAATTTTTCAGACTGTTTTGCATCTTCCCATAACTCAAATTAATTTTGTATGACATATGAAGGCCCTTGTTCTTTTTTCTGACATTTTTCAATTTGTACTCTGCTTTTACTGAATTAATGAAATGGTTTTGTTCGTCTCAAGAGACACCAACTCAATCAAGAGAAATGTCAAGTGGTGTATCATTCAACTTCATCTATACAGTAGCGAGAAAGTCATTATAAATTAATTTTGCATATTGCTGAAAACATATATGTTTTCTACCTGTTTTAGTGACGTTAAAAATAAGACTAAAATGACGACAGTCATTTTTCTGTGTCTTATTTTAAAAGGAAAATATACAATACAAGAAGAAAAGAAAATATCAAATTAGCCATAACTTTTTACAAATGTGACATTTATTGCATTTTAAATCCAAAACTTTCTTAAATATGGGTACAATTGGGCATATGGATTCTGAGTATTTCAACCTAACATAATTTCCTTTATAGTAACATTAAAAATAACATTTATTTCCCTTTTTTTCAAAATGTCTCATATGCAAGCGATCATCTTTGATATCTACATCAATCAAATTTGTCAATTTGCACTCTTTGTCTTTGCAACTAATTGAGAAAAGGGGTGGTGGCATAGTTTTTCGTTTACTTATTTTTTGCGCTCTTGTGTGAAAACAATATATGTGCACAGCATAAAAATGCAAAGAAACGACAAAATATTGCCTCAAAGTATGCCAGCAGGAACAACATTGGTTATTTCTGGCCAAACTTTAACCTTCATGTTTTGCAGTGATCGACTGGAGGCTTCTCATCTTTATAAAAACTTGATTTGTGTTATTTGATCATATTCCCTCCGTGTCTGGAAAAGTATTTTAGGAACCAACCTTGAAAACTTACCTCTGGGTCTTTTTGGAAACATTTTGAAAATTCTGGCTGCCTTCTATGTGGGTCCAATACCTTACTATTGGAATGCACATGTCACTTTGGGAATTGACTTTATATTCTGAATTATTTAAAGAAAAATACATGCTCCAGTTGACAGAAAAATTGATGGAATTGATAGGTGAATAAGAAGCAATTAAAACTGCAGTCTGCTTCATAAAACATCAAATAATTCATGAAGAAGAAAAAAGTCATATATTGATCACACAATATTCTGAACTCTTCTCCTCAATATGTAATTTAGAATTAATAGTACTTTGTTGGCTGTTAATACATATTTTATAGCACTTTTTTTAGTTGGATGTTTTATATTTCTTTGGTGTATCTACTCTTTTGATGCCAATTTTGTTTTTTGGGCTTTTTGCTTAATTACCCATCTCCTCACAAACTCAGAACTCTATTGTCATAGGCGTAGGAGCCTAATTTGATTTGGGGGGCTGTAACGACTTGCCCGAAAAAAAATTACCAAAATTTTTCGCGCCCTCCGCGCGCCTTCAACATGTTAATGTGTATATCATATAGGTGTTCAGCTGTTATTATATCACATCCCAATAACATACAATCATTTTCCGGGTTATTACCCTTCCATTTGGTTAGAATTATTGGGGAAGCCATAACAATGATAATGATCATACTAATATCAGTTTAACTATTGAAAACCACATTGCATATTATTTTTCTTTCAGTAGGTGCCCGAAAAATTCTCAGCATATTGCCCGAATTTTCACAAACATTTTTGGCCCCCCCCCCCGCCTCCTACGCCTATGTCTATTGTGCTGCTGAGAGTGAACTAGTAATCTTGAGATAATAATGGGGAGTGTAATGTGTGGCACAATTGGATTATTTCAACAAGATAAGGCCTGTCAATTGCCAGTCATTCAATATTAATTGCAAAAGCTGATTTAATGAAGTAATTTTCCATGCATGTGAAAAACTTGTTGACGAAATGCAAGGGAAGCACGGGAAAGCACAAAGAGATTGACATGCCTGTAGTCTCTTCAATTGTTTTTTTGGGGGAACAATTTTGGGTCATCCTGGTTTGTGCTTTTGTTTTTTCTAATAGTATGTATATCAGTTGCACAGAATTGCTTCTATTGGGTTATTCCCTACCTCACTTATTTTCACACAGCATTCGCATTTGAAAGCAATCAGCTAATGTTATTTTGCAGGGAATATGAATCAAAAATTTTGGTGTCAGTTTTTAGAAATTTTCTGAAGATAGTGATGTTTCAAATTATTTCCCTTGAGGAGTACTCAACTTGACAATGAGATGACTCACTCTCAGTTGTATATGCTTTAGCAAAGAGTTTCAGGTAAACATGTCATTTGCAGTGTGGACTATTGGACCATTATTTGACCGTCTAAAATAATAACCAATGAAGGTGATAAAACTAACTTAAAATTTATCACAGAAAAATGATGTCCATATAAAACTGAAAAGAAAATAGAAAGATAAAACAACAAATATATAAATACTATCTTTAAGTATTAAAATAGATGTTTTGACAATCTCTAATAGTTCTTTACTCTGTATATAATAAACATGCAATTCATTGAAAGGTATTTTTTTTAGCTTATCAGTGATAAAGTATAAACAAAACCGATTTCCACCGTTTAAACTTATACCAGGAATAGACCTGACCGATTTTTCAAGTTTGCGTATGAAACGTTCTTAAATTGTCTCCCAGAATCGTGAAGATTCTTGAAGAGTGATACCAGGCTGTACAGCAAAACATGTTATATTGACCTCCATTCTGCAGCTTCTGGTGTCAATATTAAACGCTCTAACAGTGTAATAATTTCACATCCAGTTCTGGCAGCATCTGGATCTAAATAGGCAATTTAGAAAAGGTGTGATTATTCCTCCCCGTCTCCACCTTTAATCATAAATGCTGGCTGGGAGAGTCCTGTCTTTATCCAGTCTCCTCGTGAAACTGTATGTTATTTAATTCTATTGTCAGATGGGCAGAGTAAGATAATAGTCCCATTTTTACCTCGTAAATAGATGCTCCAGTGACTCAGGCGACGATGTATGCGACTGTGAACGTACATGAGACCCGATGGTGATATGTAGCCTTCTAAGAGCTTTTCCACTGCACCCTAATTACATTTGACACCTTGCTCCTCTCAGGAGGTTTACGCAGATAGATGGATCACGGAACTGTCCAGGGAATTTATTAACCACCATCAGAAATGACGAAAATAACAACTAATTTGGGCTGTTGCAAAGCACTGGCAGGATTTGGCGATTTTTTTTTTATTTTTATTTTTTTTATAACACTAGTATTAAGAAACTTCTAAGATATAAGATATCATAGATCGATAACAATGAGGAGTTTTTATATTTCCTGCCAAGAAATAAAATCGGTTTGAAATTTGCCTTTTACGAAAGTGATCAACCAGACTCCCAAATCAATATTCTATGAAGCGCTAGATCGTGTTGGTGCACATCACATCTAATGACCGAGTGTTGTCAGTAATTATTTAAACAGCTTGATTAATTTTTTGTTATTATATGCAGAAAGAATAAAAAATTCAGTGAAGTAATAAAAAATTAATTTGTAATAGGTTATTAATCTTTGTTGGATGGAATTTATAACACAGAATAGTCCTGGAATTTTATATCCATCTGGTTTTTCTTTGTTTTTTTCTTCAACTTTAACAAAAAATGACGGTGGCGTTCAATGCTTTAAATAATTACTTAGGAAACAAAGGGTCGACATGAATAACAAAATTGAGGAACAGAAATAAACAGGCACAGACAACTGAAGCAAAGTTAAAGAAACAACGAAAAGCAATTAATAATTAGTAAATCTCATATGAGCAGCCTTAATTAGGGGCCTTTATTTTAGGCTTTGTTGCAATCCACTTTTCAACCTTTGCTTTTCAGTTTATTAACAAACACATTACAGTCAGGGCTTGGTGTAGTGCATTTTGATAGGGATAGTACAGTAGGAGTCAATATGGCAAAACCTGTTAAAAATTGACAGTTTCTATTATTTTAAGATAGAGAACAGGAATAGGCTAGTATGAAAACAAAATGTTTTCTTGTTGTCGTTAATAGCTGGATTGATTGTTATTTATAAATAGATTTATATCGGTTTGCTTTAGGATAGCTACCAAAATAGTCGCAATTAAACAATCTTAATTAGCTCACCATTTTTGACACTCATCCCTTAAGATTTGGTATATTTACTTCACTCCTCTCTTACCTGTCTCCTACCACACTAATGAACTTTCCTATTCTACATAGATGCCACTGGTATAATTTTAGCACTGCGAAAATCATCCATTAAGATTTGGTATGTCATACAGCTTCGGCACTTATTTTAAAATCTGTCCATAAATCATTTTCCAGCCCCAAAAAAATGTTTAACTTTAAAAATTGCAAAATCTCTTAAACGATACATTAAAGCTAAATTCTCCATGTCGGTTCATCAAATGCAAGCCTAAACTTTCAATGTTAGTCAACTTGTTTTATAAATTCTAATAACTAACACTCCCTCCGCCCCCCCCCCCCTCCAATAAAAGAAGCGATTATTAATTGGATCATTACCGAAGCTCTGATTTTTACTGTGAATTCAGGATTTATTCACCATCAAACTGCACATTTTGTTTCTCCTTTTCAGAGAATATTATTTTAAATGATTTGTAGATACAATACAAGAAGAAAAAGATTTTTTTTGGGAATTCTATGCAACATGACTTGATGATGCCACTCCCCATTCACTAAATTTCAAATCATGAAACTTCACAAAAATCACTTCTCTGCGATTATTGTTACGACCTTCCAGCATGTAGTTTTTGCTTTTACAGAAAATGTTACTCTATGCTTAAGAAGAGTCAGTTTTGACCTTGCAGAAAATTCCTTTAGTCATATTCTTGAAGTAATATACATAATTGCAGGCATAGAGGTAGATGAAGATGTGTTTCATTATTCAAAATAATTCTTTAGTATCTTTATAAACATTGAGTGATGATGTTTTCATGCTTAATTTAAGCAATTAATGCAAACAGTTAGATCCTTTAATAGGGTATATTGTTTGTCCTTTAATGGCTGTTCTTAACTGAGTAATTTCCTTTTACAAGTCTGGTTATGTATACCCTAAGGCAGGTTGTCACTACAAGATGGCTATTTAGTTGTCTCAGACTACTGGACAACCCCTCAAATATCACCTCTGTATTTTAAACCGTACAGTGAGGAGCATGAAACCAATTTGGATATTAATTTAAACAGACGGGTCCCCTAACTTTAATCATCTAGTTGTATAGTTGCCCAAGGGCTACATATCCATCTTGCTTGAATTGACTATATAGCTATGTATGACATACTGAATATCCCTGCATTGGGAGAGAAATTGGCCTAAGTATTATTAACAAAGATTTGATTATTTGAAAGTTTATGAAAGACATAAGGAAATTATGTATACTGTATGCTTTGAAAAATGCTACATTGATAACCAAGAAAGATAAAGAGACACAAATATTTCTAACTATGATAAGAATGTTTTCATTGTGTATGTATGTATGTTGTATTTTAGATCCTCCTGCAAGCAGGAACTCGCGAAGAAGCCATCATTGGCTTATCAAAGCCGCAAGCTGACCGAAGTCAGTCTCTTAGATTCATATTTAAATGTCCATGAAATAACGTCCATTGAAATTACCATTCATAACTAAACGTCTCTGTCATATGTCCACAATTTAATTTAAGTTTAGTTTGAAGAAATAAACAAAGACTATACACAGATTGATCAAGCCAGTAACTAACTAATGCCCAGCTGAGAGTCTTACACACGTTTGTTAATCCCAAAACTACACAGTCACAAAGTGCAATGGAAAAGGAAACAATTGTCCACACCACAATTGATTCATAGTCAAATAGCAATATTATCACATTCACATTGGTTCAAAATTAACTTTAAACTTGAGGGAGGAATCAATTGTCTGTTTGAAACATACAAAGATATTTGTTTGAATTTCCTGGGATTCCCTGATAGTGAAATACCAAAATCCAGTAGGTTTTTATGGCATAATGGCCCGACATTTTTAAAACAAAATTCTGAACTAAATTTACCAGTGAAGAGATATTGAAGTAGTAGGTGGCAACTTGTATGTCATGTCCATGTTTTCACCTTGAAAATTGTAAATGGATGGCAAACAGTATGCATGATCTATTGTCTGTTAAACAAAGATGTTGGAAATGAAAAGAATCCCAGTTGCACTCATAATTAATTTCAGTTCCCAAATTTGAATGTCTGATCTCTCAGAGAGTAAGGAGCATATTACATTCATGTCAATGTTTCTTGTTGTTTTATGTTTGCTTTCAGATGAGTGTGGGCAATGTATACTCTACAGTGTGTAAACCCAACACTAAATGTTTCATGATGATGCTTTCCGAAAAGGCTCACAGAGAGGAATTCTGAGTTAGGGCGGGAAGGGGCGCAGTGGCACAAAAAGTTTGAGGAGTGGCACTGTATAATTTACAGTGTGTAAACTCAACACTAAATGCTTAAAAATGATGCATTCTGATAAGGCTCACAGAGGTAGGGAGGGTAGGGGGGGGGGACACATGTCACCAAAGTTTGAGGAGGGCCCAAAAAATAATTTAAGGATGGTCACAATATATATGTGGCTTTGTGCCCCATCCTGACTAGGTGTCTGTCTCTGATGTGACTCCTGGTTTCACAGCATCTTCAGATCCAAGAATAACGAGAGCAAATTAACATGAAATATTCCCACAGATTTTCCAATCTATTGTAAGATATGTCACTGAAGCTCTAAACCTGCCCTTTTGCACCTAAGATTAAAATGTCCGTATTTAAATAGAAATTTAAACAAAGATTAGTTGAGGCTCTTGGGTTTGGAGTACTAATAGTCTGGTGTTGATTTAAATTCTTAATGGAAATTGTAAACAGCAGAAGCAAATAAATATTTGTGCAATAAACACCTTCTCTGTGACACTAGACTCTCATCATGTTGTTTCTCACATAAACGATCCTAGCTGTGCAGCCCTCTGAATTGACTAAACTTGAAAAAACATCTTATCGTAAATAGCGTAAATAAAACTAATGCTCGTATCACAAGATAAACCAAATATTGATAGTACAATTTAAGCTCAATGTGTCCCAGAAAGGTACAATCATAACATCTAATTTATGGATCAAGTATAATACAATGTAAGAATCATAATATTCCTCTCACAAGTTTATATTTTTGTTAAAAGGGGTTGTTATGCAAGTCCCATCTGGTGTGCTATACTATAAGAAAATAATTTTAGATCAAACTTGTCATGAAAAGTATAATCTTTAATAGATGAATGATGACATTAATATTTAATATCCATTGATTGCAAATTATTTCACAACAACTGTAGGGTTTTGCAAATATTTCTTTTCAAATTAGCAGGGTATGGAATGGGTGAGGATCGGGGAAAGGGGTCAGTTAGTTACTTTATCACTTTTGACAAAACTCAGTAGTATGTACATGTAGCAAAGGAAAGCTCTCTGTCCTGTTCCATACCTCAATCTTTAGCTCATTAGATATTCATGCATAATGGCCTCTTATTATTAGCATAAGTATGAGCTGCTCTACAGATAATGTGAGCTTAAGCTAAGCAGCAAATGTCACGTTCAGCCTTTTGCAACTTTTACACACTTTTAAAATGCCAAAAGTTTAGAGGGCATATTTATTGTGGTAAAGTTTCTCAAAAGGCAGCCCTAGTTGTTGATCAAAGCTTAATGAACTGCAAAAATAACAGAACCAATATTTAAAGGATCCCTTTTGCTATTTAAGGAACTGTTTCAGATTTTAACTGATAAAAATAGATCAAAATTGTAAAAATTTTACATTAAAAATAAGTTCAATTAAAAGTCATGTGTAATCCAGAGAAATACTTTGAATTGTTTTAAAATAGATCCTAAAGAGAACAGTTTCATCGAAACTTTCTTTAACAGAAAATCTTGCATTCATTAATTCCCAAAAATTCCTTAGAAATGATAGCAGAAATTTTAAACTAATAAGTAAAAAGGAAATTTGTAATTTGCTTTGCAAATGTTTGAAAGTTGCGAGTTTCAATAGACAAAAAATCTTCCAAGACTTTTTTCAAATTTGTCGGAATTCAAAATGACTCAAAAGAAACACGGAAGGCCAATCGAAAAGTACGTCGCAAGTCTGTGTTTGCAGTATAAACAGGCAATTTCGCAGTGTTCCATAAAAGAACCTTTTTCCCTTGCGGAGAATAAAATTGCTGTTTTACTGTAAACATTGCTGTCATCTCAGGGAGACAGCAGGAAACCATGTTAAATTTGTTCATTTCCCTGTGGTCACATACTGTTTGCCATAGAATCTCCCATTTAGCTTGACTAAATAATCTTGTCTGCTTCTGTTAGTTTTGAGGCGTTAGGCAGAGCAATTTGAGGTTGAATGATGATACGCTAGACGACATGGATACAGTTCTTTAGGATCATAGGGAGAATATATTGGAAGAAGTAGAGGTGATATAAAGGGGTATAGAGATAATAATCAGCGATAGCTAGGGTAAATTTGAGTGTTGATATGGAGACAATTTATTCTTTTCATCAGTGTCTATATAATAAGAATGCTGATCCTTGTTGCAAATCCCTGACCTGAATAAACACCCCCTCCCTCCTCCCCCTCCCTTAATTGGTAGTAGTTTCAGGTACTTGCAAAGTCATTCCATGTTTATACTTGTTTGAACATTGGTTTTTTTGTGGATGAAAGTGACATCATTTTTCAGTGGATGACTGAAAGAAGAAAGAAAGAAGAACTGCATTACTGACAAAATCTGTATTCATTTTGAACATAATAGAAAACCCATAGTAAACCCAGATTACTGTAAAATTAAGACTCCCTCTTTCACAAAGGAACAGTGGTATTTTAGGAAGGAGATCAAATCATAGCAAATTGCAATAGAAGTGCATTATAGTCTCCTCTCTTATAGGTGTATGAAGTGATGAACTTTTCAGCAAATGACATAAAAAACTACACTAATTGACAAAAGCTGTAACACCACATAAAACATAAATAGGGTACCAGGAGTCGACTCTCATAGCTGTAAAAATTTGAATCGCTGCGATAATTCCATGAAAGGGAGAGGACTGGATTTTAGAGGAGCTCAAGACATTCTTCATCCTCTTTCCTCTCCCTTGTTTACTTCTATCATCTTTTTGAATCCATTTATAATTTCAACAATAGTTTTTAAACCAGATTATCAAAGTTTTCTTTATCACCGCATCAACCTAAGAGCCAGAAAGCCTTGCACCAGTTTGTAGACTTTGAAGAAAAGTTTGAGTTAACAGTCTGTAACTCTCCACATGTGTAAGCTTAGTTTGTTGTACACAACAAAAGTAAATACTTTGTTTAAATCTTAGCAAATACAGTCTAGTTGCTCTTATAAGCCTGGTCCCAGCAACTGAGATTTATGAATGGCATGCCATGTTAAATATAGTTTGTTGTGATACTGAAAGTCCATGGGCGGCTATTAGATCCCATTACTGTTGGGATGGGATAAGGAGGGGGCAAGGGGAGGAAGGGAGCAGGGGCAGGGAGGAGGAAGCATAAAACAGAGATATAAAGGGGTTGGAAAGGGAATGAAAGAAAATTAAACCTCAGTAGTGTATAAATTATGTACAAAACTGCATGGAGCTAAATGTCCTGTTTAATTTGAAAACTATTGTTTCTTATCTGGGGGAAAGCAGAGGACGTATTAAACAAAAACACATAAAACTATAAGATGAGAGAGAAGGGGCACCTTATACATTTCTCTGGGATTTCAAGCCACTGGATGGGGTCTATAATCGAACTAGTTCTAAAAATAAATCATCAACAAACGCTGAGTTGACTTGGACACTGATAACAAAGTTGAAGCAGGATTTGTTTTCTTGGGGGGCTTATAGGAAATGTTTGCCAACAAATTTGCTGATTTCATCAGTTACAGTACTGCATTGCAACAGTCACATGCACATGACACTGCTGAAAGTGATCATGTTACATTCTATACTTGGCTTTTAGCCATCTAGAAATTATGCAGGGATTTTCAAGGAGAAATTAATACGTAAAGGTAGTAAATATTCTATATTGGATTCTCTTTGTTTATACTTGATTAATTAACTATCAGAGAAGAAAATGATACAGGTAAGTGTAGAATATAATTATATCATTATTTGTATGCAGGCACCCTGATTGGATCTTTGGATTTGGAAGTAGTGTATGGATGTTTTAAATTGTCTTTATATATTTACAAACATACTGTACTTGTATTAGTGAATATCCTCCGCTCTTAACTGTACAGTATGTGTGTGCAAAGCAGCTTGGAATTTTATTGATTAAATGTTACACAAAGTTTACATAAGGGGAGAAATTTGAACCAAACCTTGTGTATTCAGAGCTTACAGATGGCATATACGATAGGTTGTGTAAAAGTAGACAGGAAATTGAAGGAGGAGGTGAGGGGAGGGGGTAGGAGGGAAGGGGATGGATGCAGATAAATGGAAGAAGGATCATAAACTGAACTAAATTACTACCTTTCGAGAATAAATTTGTATAGAATAGTCGAGCAAATAGAAAAGTTGAGTAGGAATGTTTCACTCAAGACACACATAAGGTTTGCAATTTTTAGCAGCCAGAGCAGTCTTGGAGAAATATATGTGAGGATGAGCCCTGATTAATGTTGCATGTTTTGTATAGGTAAAGATTGCTAACTTCCTCACTCGCCTTATTGAGGCCAGAATTTCCTTGGATCCATCGCCACCCTTGCAACCAACAGTTTCAGTCAAAGATATCTCCCCCCCCCCCCCTCCCCACTTTTTCATATATACAGGGAATAGTTCATTGCTTACATATTAAGGTTAGTAATTTGAAGTCTGTGGAGTTAGGTTTATCTTTAAATATTTGAAGTACACTTTATGATTGTCAGTAGACAGATGCTACCATACCAATTTGCAGTGGTGGAGATTATTTAAATGCACTTTTGATAAGACCTGAGTTGATTCGTGAATAATGGACATAGAGAATGTCACAAACTGATTAGATCTCTAATTCTGCATGGAGTAAACAGCACATGTATACAGTGGCGTAGGAAGGTACTTTTGAGTGGGGGGGCTGAAGACTGATGGCCGGCCTGGGGGAGGGGTCTAAGGGGATTGATTTTTTTGCATTTCCAGGTGGCCTCAGATG
>JAIPMN010000337.1:0-10657 GCA_020650975.1 Apostichopus californicus
ATTGATAATGGGGGTGTGTCATAATGTTCCCACCTGGAACATTGGGTTGAAAATGTACAATTCACACACAAAAAATGGAGATAGACATCAATTATAGCGCAAAAGCTACATCTCTAATTTATTGTAAATCTCTACTTCAAAGGTATTAAAAATAATCGGACAAGAGTATCAGAAAAGACTGCATCTCTCCTCACTAGCTGTAGTCCATCCTCTGCTAAAGTTAATTACTCTCCCCTCTCACCTTCTTTGTTCTCCCCAGCATCTCCTCCCCCACAGGTCTGGACTTGTTCTTTCCCAAAATAAGCCAAATTAAAACAATAGTGTCTTTTGTGACCATGTGATGCACCATGCATAGCTCCATGATCTAAACAAGGATGAGTAATAGACCCAGGTCAAAGGTCACTGGATTGTTACTATGGGCAGTTGTTCACCCTCTGCCCACCAAGGAGAAAACTACGGATGCCTTTAGGTGATACATCTTTACAAGGTGTTTGTTGGTATTTTTGTTTGGCTTCTACCTGGCAGATGCTTACGAAGCCATCACGGTGATATGAATATTTATTGTGTAAATGAGCAACAATGGACGAAATGTAGTCCATCTTACGATGGCAAGTTCCCGTCAGTTTCAATGTCTTTCGGTAAAACTATTACATCTACCGATGCAAATATTACTCTTGTCGGAGGCCAAACAGAACGAATTGATGGTGACAACTTCGTTTAGTGATGTTAACAATTTGTGGTAACCCCCTGTCCTTCCTTTAACTTCAAGTGGTCGTTGGTGTACATGTATACATATGAAACGTTGTCCATCAACTTCCAGTGAACGTTCTGTCGCTGATTTATATTTATTGATATGAAAGCGGATAATTGATATGAGGAGGGGGGGGGGGGTCATAAACTTGGAAAAGCGAGATATCCTTATTGTGATTGCGTAAGAAATGGAACATTCACAGTGTCATATTTAAAAGACTTGTATTATCTCATTTAGTGTATCTACAGATCTACTGTCATCGTGTTTGGACAGGGAGCTATCCAACTAATAGCTCATTGGTTTTACCACGCCAAGTTCATTACGTTCCTTAAAGACAATCCACCCTATACGATTTTATGGGGTCATGTAGAGATGTAATCAGGTCCCTCTTGCATCAAACTTCAAGAAACATTATAGCTACGCCCCAGTCACGCGCACATGATTCCCCTCCCCGAATGATTTTTTTGGGACATGAACCTCACAGACGTGCTGTGACTAGGCCTATGGGTTTTCGGAATGTATCTTTTTCTTAAGAGTGCTCCCAAGCAGAAAATTAGACAATTTAGACTTCAAATGGTTGATACTGAAGTATATGTAGCCTAATTAAAATGAGGTAAATAATTAGGTTTAAACGCACTGCTGCTTATGTTAAAGTTTGAAGACAAAAGATGGTTTGGGGAATACGGCCTGTTTACGGATTAGTAGTGGCCCCTGTCTAGGGTAGTAGCAACTCCAATTTGGAGTATAAGCACCTTCCGTTGAGTCCACTAATTTACAGTAGTATCGCGCCTGTAGTAGTAGTAGTAAACATCGCCTATTTATAGTAGTAGCGCCACCTTCTTACAGCAGCAGCGCCACTTAGGAGTAGTACTGGTAGCACCTCTTGTTTAGGGTAAAGTAGCAACTCCTGCTTAGAGTAGTGGCATCTCCTGTTTAAAGTAGTAGCACCTCCTGTTTAGGGTAGTAGCACCTCTTGTTTAGGGTAGCAACGCCGCCTGTGTTCCTTTTGGCGTTCCATAAGTATTGGCGTCTGGCTAGGCTGCTGCGCTGGACATTTAAAATCGTTACTAACATGCATGCACATGCACTACACCATCAAATGCCCTATGGGTATTTGTGATGAGTAAAAATGGTTTCAACTATGTTTTGCAAGGGGGTTACGTTTTGGAATCATCATAACCTCACGTATCATCAACTTCTCAACATCATTACCTCATGTATCGTCAAATTTGCTTAAAACGTTTGGGATTGTTTTATAATTGTTAATAAAGTGATAGTTAGTCTCGATGACTAACTTCGTTTGAATGACATATTTTGCATTTTAAACTGACACTCTATGAGTGAGAACTAACATATTCATCTCGCGTATATTACACCCCTAAGTGAGAGATGTATTATTGTTTCTGAAAATATGTTCATTTTCCTAGTACTTTACATTTATACATTTATGAAAAATATTGCACGAACTGAAATATATGTTTCACGTAACTGTGTAAAAATTAAACTTGATGGATCATATTTCATGACAACGTAATTAACAAACTAAACACAAAACAGTTGATCTGGCAACATGGAGCTAATGCAGTGTAAAATCTCAAACGAAATCTTTGGTTAAGTCTAGCTTCCAAGTCTCACGTTTATCTATCAAAGATGCCCTGGCCTTCTTTGCCTGATTTTCTTGGATTTTCTCCTGACTGAGGAATTGAGTTTTACTTTTGCTGGCATCTTGGCTGGTTTGTCAGGCAAGGTACTGTTTCATGGTTATTTCACCATGGTAAAAGCTGAGCTGGTATTCATTCACTGAGCTGGCATTTTGAATATTATTTAGTTACATTTCCATAAAAAAGGGACAGATCATGATTAAAATTTGTTAACTTTGACGGGTTCTACAGCAATTTATCAAACTTTATATTTATATCTGGATGATACTTCATCAAGTTATATCTGGATATATATGGCCATATGAAACTTAATATTTATATCTGGATGACACTTTCATCTAGCTATATCTGGCTTTATATGGTCATATCAAACTTTATATGTATATCTGGGATATATTTGTATCAAGCAAATATCGGACCATATGACAACATCAAACTTGATTGTGTATCTAAATGTCAGGGTTTCAGTTTACAGCTTATGACAAAAAAAAATCAGATACTCCAGAATCTGTCTTCAATGTTACCATCTTGCCTTCGTATTATTCATGTTTGCAGCTAGTCCATGATTTCCAGTTAAAGCTTGCTAAGGAAAAGAAATTATAATATACAAAATATTTCCCATATACAATGCTGGCTTATACATTGTTATCTGGTACAGGTATGGCTATATTTGATATCCGTCCAATTTTGTATATGGGTTGATAAAGGTTTATGTGGCTTTAATAGAAATAACATTTTCTCTGGTATAGATAAAACTTGATTTCATGTTAAGTTATATCTGTCCAAATTTATATCTGTCCAAACTTATATCTGGCGAGATACAAATTTCATACCAATCTTTATATGGGTCATATATGGCCAATTGGGCATTTTCCAGCCATTCGCACCAATGCAAACCCTTTCTTACTAAAAATTGTCTATTGAAATTGTCTATCAAAAATATTTTAAAACACCTTCGAGATGTAATGAACGACTTTTCTCAAGCTCAAGGTTTAATTCAATTTACTGGAGCGTTAATGATTCGCAACCATTTTCTCTTTTATTTTCTTTTGTTCGAGTTGCATTCAATATAGGTTTCTCATGAAAGTAAAAGGTTAGGCATGGTAAACTATGTTGTGACGGTATAACGTGTAAAGAAATGAACGCCGAGGTGTTCTTTTCTTTCTTAAAGCAGAAATGGTGTAAGTATTCCTTTGTTGGATACTGACAAAGACTTAACACGGTTTATTTGGCACCTTAGAGTTCGATAAAAACACCAATAAGTAAGGTGATATACCATACTGTCACTGGCAATAGATGATTTGTCTTACTTGTATATACGTTGTCGTATATGTTGAATATTGATAATGTCTTATGATTTTGTTTCGCATCAAATACAGCTTGTTCGCTCTAAACCATTTTATTAAATTTAGCAGTTCACGTTAGTGTTAATTTCCAAGAGGCCCTCTTGCTCATGATATATAGTAGTATCGTCGGCATATAATGTATAATTCAAATTAGGACAAGTCAAGTGAAGGTCATTGATGTAATGTTTGATTGATAAAAGTAATGGAACTAGAATGAAGGCTTAAGGAACACCAGTCAAACAGTACGAAAATGTGAATTAGCATTTCCAATATGGAAAAGCTGGGTAAGGTTAGAGAGATAACTATTGAAACAATTGAGGTCGATGTCATTAATTCTATAAGGATTCAATTAATTTAGGAGTATATTATGATCCAAAGTATCAAATGCTTTGGACAGATCGAGGAAAATACCACAAGCGGATTTATGGTTTTTAAAGCATTTATAATATTGTCAACTAGCTGTTAAGTGCATGAGTCGTAGATTCCTTTTGAAGAAATCCAAATGAATAATAATATAATGTTTAGAAAGGAAGCTAAAAAAAGTATTGTACACAAGTCTCTCCAATATCTTTGAGAAAGCAAGAAGAACAGAAATTGTACCTCCTTTTTTTCATTGCTTTTATAGATTGGGACGCTCTCTTAAGATCTGTTGGCATGATAATGCTTGTGACAAAACTATTTATAATATGACTAAGGGCTGGACAATGACCTGCGAAACTGATTTTAAGGCTTTTCAATAAATGTTATGTCCAGGACTGGCAATTTCCATTCAGTTAATGCATCCAATCATCGGAGTTCATGTTCGTCGGTAGGACAAAGATACAAGCTATTGCGATTGCTATACTTGATAAATAACCACTATACGAAATTCTGAGTTATTCACAATAATACCTGTTAATGTTTTCCAATGCTTTCCAAGTAGTCGTTAAATACACATTGATTACATTTTTTAGCTCAGTAATACTTTTTCCATTTTTGGAGTTTTCACCAATTGATAGTTGGCTATTACAATTATTCCCATATAACATCAACAATTAAGATATAAGTAATAAAACGGTGATAGGCAATGTTGGTATACGTGCTATTTCTAAAGCTAGATCAACCGTATTGTGAAAGAACTTGTCTCAATAAATCTGGATGCAGCCGATTCTTATAGCTGTTACAGAAACTACTGTTCATGTCCTACAACTGTGCATCAGTAATTACTACGTTGTGTTCGTAACACGGTAACATGTGTTACAGGTGGCACTGTAACAACTACAAAGTTGGTAACTTGTTCCCATGTAAGACAAAGAATTGCGTGACTGGACAAGGAGTCTATGAAGATGAGGATGCCTTCGAGATGAAGTAAAGGAAGTACGGTACCGCTTGATTCCAGTTCACTCCTCTCTTTAAATTACGCCGATTCGTCATGCCGAGAACGAAGAAAGGCCATGTTCGGGTATCTAAATAGGCCTACTTAAAGTATAAAACGATTAGGCACTAGCGTGCATGCCTAATCCCATATAGATATCATCATTGGTATAATATTGAAGGTGTAAACGACTCGGATCCAGAATTTCACTGGTAAAATATCAAATCCCTCCCTGAGGTTACTTGCCTTTAAATACATACCTATGCGGCACTAGATTAGCTTTCAATCTCATCGTGGCTAAAGTTCATGCTGCAGATGGAGAGCAGTTATAAATCTAAAGAGTCAGCGCATACATGGTTACATATGTAATTTGGTAACATATGGAATTTGTCACCAGACAGGACAAGCAGTGTTTCTGACAGAAAACACTGTGACAAGTGGAGAAAACAAAAATTACAAATGGGGAATACATTAGTGACTATTAACCACTTCTTAAGGTCAAAAGATGACAAGCTGATGCACAATATTATGACAGCAACTCATCCATCATACCTAGTACCATGACTAGTTTAGTTTGGTAGCTGCTAACAAACCCTAGGTATTATCAACTTTATCGGCATGATTTCATGGACTCAAGTGTAAAAGTAAGAGCAAGAGTAATGAAAAACTGTTCAAAGTCCTAACACTATAGAAAGTTGAAATGCTCCCACTCACAAAATGTGACTTACTTTTCGATATGTACGTAAGCCGAATATTGACCTCCACCTGAAGCAGCAAAGAGATGCTACTGCATATGGGGAAGTCAAATCAGCATAAGTTCCTTATCTTCATTTCGGCCCAGTACATAATCCACCTCAGTCAATTCCCAACGAGCGAGTTAACGAGCTCAGAGAGCAGTAGCCCCCGCCCCAAAAATTTGGTCAGACGTATGAAATTTCGCGAAAATGCTTACCACCTACCCCTTTGGTTTAAATGTTTGGTTTAAATGAATAATGCAAAAGAAGGCGTCGCTAGCCACAATGACGCGGTAAATTGAATCTCCCGACATTTAGTTTCGTAATAAAACAGTAAAAAAAATGAAAACATTGTCGTACTTTTTGATAAATCTTCAATGAATTTGGCGCCTTTTTTCACGGCTCCAAAAATTGCCATTAAATTTGCCGTGAATTTGAATTCGTTATTGGCGAAAAATGCACATTCTTGGTAAAACTGGCTAGATTTAACTATGCTCTTTTCATTGATCCAAAATTCGCGATTGGAAATATACAATAAATAACATACGGCAAAACACAGATTTGTGTAATACAGATGTTAGGACTTGTATTGGCTCTGCGTAAACATGTAATGATGTACATTGCTTTAGTTCGTGGAAAACGCCCATGTCAAACTATGGTGTACACACCTCATAGTCAATATAGCCTACTACTATAGCCCTGAAATAGGAGCAGAAAATGATAATCTTCTTTCAACACACTATGCAAGCTCTGAAGATGAAGTGAAGCCTTGAAAAAAATTACCTAACACTAACCACAGCAAAATACCACCTGTTTTCCATGGTAATTTGACTGGGTTATTTTGGTCCTATGGAAGCGGTTTACCAGTTTTACCATAGTACCATGCCACAATTTTACCATGGTTTTGTCACTTTCTATTTCATCTTCACCATGTTTTTATATCAAATTTACCCTTTGTGTATTATGGCATTACCATAGTTTTACCCTTATTAACCACAATTTCACCCAATAGCTGTACCAAAGTTTTACCCTAACTGTACCATGGTTTTACCTATTTGTACCACAGTGTTACTCTAAATTTTACAGAGTTATACCGTAATTGTACCACGGTTTCCCTACTTGTCTTTATTATAATCAGTACAGCAAAAATTACCTTAAGTTTCACCCATTGGTGGATTATATCATAATTGGGCTATAGTTGAACGTACAACAAAGCAACTCATATTGTATGTCATGATGTCGTATGTATATGGTATACTATTTTATATGCATATATTTGGTCTATATGCTGCAGTCAAAACATGCATGACTACAATATAAAGGTTAAACAGTTGTACAGTATATTGTATGTACAGTTTTTGTAAAGTAAAAGAAGTATGTACCATCATTTTATTCTATATAGGGCTACTGCGGTAGCTGTACCATGTTTTACCCTAATTTAACTATATTTTACCGCTGTAAGATTAGGGTACAATTTTTTGCTGGGACCATATATATATTTTCTTCTTTTATCTCATATAGAGTGATATATTATTGTATTCATGTACTTTATAACTGTTCGACCTAACTTTCTTGCCATTCCTTGCCATTCATTGCAACTCTGTTTTGTTGTCTTGTTACTATTTTCTGACAGTTTTACTACTCGAAGTTTTATGTATTATGAACGAGAAATAAATACAGAGACCAAAAAGAGTGTGTTGTCATTCTTGAAAAAGAAGGTTCCTTGACCAAAACTCCATCAACACTGACCCGATCGTGGTGTCAGAGTGGCAACCACTGTCTTTTATGTGGGCGAACTAGATCTTTGTCTGGGCATTGTTATGCAGACCTGCAGTAAGGGGCAAACATTCCTGGCAAATATCAATCCTTACCGCTCCCCTGTATTTGTATTTGTACTTGTATTCTTGTGTTTCAGTTTTTTTCATTTCATATTGATATCATTTACTCATCCCGCTGCTTTCACCATGTCTCACCATTTTCTTTGTTTCAGAAGCTCAGAAAATTGATGCAGAAATCCCAACGCTATTTTTTCCATCTTTGCAACTACAGGTTCTACTCTCTCTCCACCTCTCTCTCTCTCTCTCTCTCTCTCTCTCTCGCATTATTCCCTCAGGTCTACAGGTTAAACACCAACCAGCACTAGGGACACTTCCTCCAGGACTCCAGAGGGAGTGGAACCGAGTCTTACACAGCACCTCCATTCGTCTCATAAACATCCTCACTAAACACTGCCAATCGTCCTTAGATAGCCTCGACGATGATATCCTGAGGCTGAAGCTTGAATTACAGTCATGTCATGCTGCACCGATGACGAATGGACTCAGTACACTAACAAGCTCAATTTCTGTTTGTCTCAGCAGAACATTGAACTCACAGAAAGAAGAAATAAGAAAATGATTGACCTTCAGAAAAGAGGCAAAGGTACCGCTTGTAACCGTTTTAGAAGGCCCCAGACTCCACCTGAGTCTGAACCACGATCCTTAACTGCAGTTGTTAACTTATCTTCTTCTACTCTTACCAGTGCAGACCATAGGCTTCTCTCCAAAGGACTCAACTTCTGTCCTACTCCTCCGTCATTTGATCAAGCGGAAATGAGCCAAGATCTTACTCATTTCTTTCGCAGAATTCGCCTTCGTGAGTTTTTCCTAGATGATCCTCCAACTGAACGGGAACCCTACACACAAGTCGTCAGCTCTGAGACTAATCAGTCAAACTCTCTTCTCCGCAGAACACACGACAACCTTCCAAGAGATGAGCGTACAGCACTCTCCTCTTGATGTCTCGTGAGATTTCCTAGATGATCCTCCAACTGAACGGAAACCCTTCTACAAGAAAAGTTCTTGGATGCCTCCTAAGAACAGAGTCCCTGTTTTAGAAGCCTACACACAAGTCGTCAGCTCTGAGACTAATCAGTCAAACTCTCTTCTCCGCAGAACACATGACAACCTTCCAAGAGATGAGCGTACAACACTGTCCTCATTGATGTCTCGCAGTGACATTATCATCAAGCCAGGATCGACATGATTACATCAAGGAAGCCATGCGTCATCTCTCCAACAGAGATATTTAAACTCTTCTTGATTCTGATCCCACAGTTATTTTCTCCCAGCAGATAAAACAGACCATCACTGATATGTACCAGCGGATCCAGATCTCTAAGAACGCTGTTTCTTTCCTTTCTCCCACAGACTGTAAGGCAGACAGGTTTTATCTTCTGCCCAAAATTCACAAGCCTGTTAACCCTGGTAGGCCTATCATCTCAGGCAATGGGTCCCCCACTGAGAAGATATCCTTGTTTGTGGACCACTTCATCAAACCTCTAGTTCCTCAGATTAACTCTTACATCCATGACACTCCAGAATTCGTCAGGAAACTCTAAGATATCAAGAACCAAATCCTTAGTACAGACATTATCGGTACTTTCGACGTCACTTCTCTTTACACTAACATCCCTCATGCTGAAGGTATCGCAGCCACGTGTACAGCCCTGTCTAAGAAAGTCCACCCTTGTCCACCCATCTCTGACATCAAAGTTTATCATGCAACAGGTTCTCACCAAAAACAACTTCACGTTCATGGACAAGCATTACAAGCTGTTTATGTCTAGCCTTGGAGAACGCATGCTCAGAACAGCTCCCTGCCGTCCTCCTATCTGGTGGCGCTACATTGATGACATCTTTTTCGTGGACCAGTGATGAGGATAGCCTGCTCACCTTCATCAATCACATCAATTCTTTCCACAGCACAATCAAATACACCTCTGAATATTCTCACCAACAGGTGAACTTTCTCGATGTGACTGTTCGCAAGGAACACGGTTCTCTCTCTACAGACTTATACACCAAGCCCACAGACGTACATCAGTATCTCCATTCTTCAAGCTGCCATCCCCGTCACTGCAAGTCTGGAATTGCCTACAGTCAAGCACTTCGTCTTCGTCGCATTTGCTCTAACAATTCCTCTTTCATTCGCCATACAGATGCTTAGGGAAAACACCTTACTGCCAGAGGCCATTGTGCCAAAAGGGTGCGTGAAGCCATTCAGAGAGTCCGCTCCCTTTCCAGATCATCTACTTTGGCAGTGAAGAACAAAAAGGGACGAGATTGCGACAACAAGCTCCCCCTGGTTGTTACTTTCCACCCAAATCTTCCTCCTCTTCAGCAAATCACCTCTAACAACCACAACATTCTCCTCACTTCAGATAGACTCCAACGAGCCTTCCCTGAAAAACCAATCATCGCCTACAGACGACCCTGCAACCTACGAGACCTTCTTGTGCGTGCTGCTGTTCTACCTCTAATTTCTAACCCTACACCTATTCAGCATGGTATTTTCAAATGTGATCGTACTTCGAGATGCATCATCTGCAGCCACCACATTGTTGAATCCAATTTCATCACCAACCACAGCATGCAACTCACACACAAGACTAAGGGTCACATCACTTGCACAACCTCTAATGTCATATATCTGATCTCTTGTATAGTGTGCAGCATCCAGTATGTTGGCGAAACCATAACCACCCTCAAGAAGCGATTCTATGGTCACAGATTCACAGTCAACACCAAGAAGACTGAAACCCCAGTTGGAGAACACCTTAACTTTCCCAACCATACCATTAACGACATGTCCCTCCAGGGGATTGAATCCTTAGGTAGCCGTCCTGACCTAGTACGAATCAGCAGAGAGAGGCTGTAGATGCAACGCCTTCGCACCATTCAACCTCATGGGCTCAACAATCAGGAAGGACATGACTAACTTTTCTTCTGTCCCCCTCCCCCTCCTTCTCCCTTTGTCCCCCGCCCCCCCCC